>JXCR01091483.1:118870-134181 GCA_002079205.1 Phalaenopsis hybrid cultivar | reverse complement strand
ATACCACATGTCCATACCCTATGGTGCCATTTTTACTGATCATCATAAGCTTTAACCATGGTCCAAGCCTTGTTTAGCCACCTTAACCCAAGCTAAAAGCCCAAAGCTGTGAGCCCCTACATGTCTAAAACCCAAACTCATGCCAAGAGGCCACCTCAGCCTAAATTGAGTTGAGAGCTCCTCTTCTTGACACCTAAGCAGTGCGGCTAACCTCTCAAATGGCCAGCCAAGCAACCACATAGCCGATTTCTATAAAAATCCACCCCACGGCCATGAATAGTGGGTGGTAAAAGATTTTCACTAAGGCCTTTAAAACCNGTTCGATGATTCGTTGGGCGTTGTATGATTTCAGTATGTCTATAATAGCCGATTTCAACCGCTCATCTGTCCCGATTCNGTTCGATGATTCGTTGGGCGTTGTATGATTTCAGTATGTCTATAATAGCCGATTTCAACCGCTCATCTGTCCGACTGTCCCGATTCTAATTTTCAATGGAGAAAATTATGATTTTTGGTCCATCAAACTGAATGCTTTTTTTCACTCCCAAAATTTGTGAAAGATCATCGAAGAATGATTCAATGTTTCGGAAGATACTTCGTCTCTTTCTGCAAATCAAAAGAAGACACTTACAGAGAATTAACAAAAAAGACTCGAGTATTGTTTTTTTTATAATAAGCAATGCCATAAGATCTTTTCTCGAATCATGGAAGCTACAAGTGCAAAACAAGAGTAAGACACTATATTGGAGGAGTTTCAAGGAATTAAGAAGGTACGNTTTCACTCCCAAAATTTGTGAAAGATCATTGAAGAATGATTCAATGTTTCGGAAGATACTTCGTCTCTTTCTGCAAATCAAAAAAAGACACTTACAGAGAATTAACAAAAAAGACTCGAGTATTGTTTTTTTTTATAATAAGCAATGTTATAAGATCTTTTCTCGAATCATGGAAGCTACAAGTGCAAAACAAGAGTAAGACACTATATTGGAGGAGTTTCAAGGAATTAAGAAGGTACACTCCATCAAAATTACAAAATCTTAAATGAGATTTTGAAAATCTTAAAATGAAAGCTAAAGAGACTGGAAATGATTACTATTCCAATATAAATGAAATAGTTAATCAAATGAGAGCCTATGAAGCAACCATTTTTAACAAGGAAATCGTAGGAAAAATATTAATTTCTTGTATGGATAAATCTCATAAATAATTTATGCAATTGGAAAACCAAGGGATCTAGAAATTTTATCACTAATAGAATTAATGGACTCTATTAAAACATATGAAAAAATGTTGAATAGCCGAAGTGAGAATACTAAAAAAATATGTTCCAATCAATACGAATTTGCGGTCTCCTAAATCAAAAGGTGGCTGAAAATCACAAAAAAAATAAAAATAAAAAAATAAAAATAATGAAGAAAAATGTGACAAAAATCTTATGTGGCATTTTGCAAAAGAAAAAGTCATTTGGAAAAAAAAAATTGTTGGTTAAAAAAAAACAACATGGTCAAAATTGTAAGAAATTTGGGTGCATGGAAAATATTTATCAATTAAAGAAAAATCAAAAGTNAATAATGAAGAAAAATGTGACAAAAATCTTATGTGGCATTTTGCAAAAGAAAAAGTCATTTGGAAAAAAAAATTGTTGGTTAAAAAAAAACAACGTGGTCAAAATTGTAAGAAATTTGGGGGCATGGAAAATATTTATCAATTAAAGAAAAATCAAAAGCCAATTTTTCAGAAGAGATAAATGAAGAAAAAAAATCTCTTATATGTTTTTCAAGTTGCACTAGAAGAGAAAATACATGATATCTTAATATTGGTTGTTGTAATTATATGACAAAAAAAAATTATAGTTTTGACAAAATCAAGAAAAAAGTCAAAATAGGAAATATTGATTTCATGGAGGCAATAGGAAGNCTTTGCAATCATGGAGCAAGAAAGCTTTGAAGTAGCTTCAAAACAAGAAGTACAGGGACAAGCTATGGAAGAAGAAACAAAGATGATTGAGAAAAATAAGACATAGGAGCTAGTAGACTCTCTACAAGAAAAAGAGATTATTGGAGTCAAGTGGGTCTACAAGACAATACTCAATCCTAGAAAATCAATTTAAAAATATAAAGCAACACTAGTTCAGGGATTCTCACAATAATTTGGATTCGACTATAATTAGGCATTTGCTTTATTTGCATGACATAATACAATAAGAGCATTAGTTGCACTTGCAACATAAAACAAGAAAATATATCAACTAGATGTAAAGATTGCATTTTTAAATGGTTACTCAAAGGAAGAGATATGTGGAACAACCTCTAGGGTTTGTAGTATAAGGTCAAGAAGAAAAAATTATCAAGTTAAAAATCGCTTTGTAGGAATTAAAGCAAGCTACAAAAGCTTGGTATAGTCGAATTGACAACTACTTTATAAAGCAAGGCTATACATCAAGGCTTGGGTATGAGCTACACTTTCATGGTTTCCCTATATATAGATGATCTTATCTATGCAAGAAATAATGAGAAGATGATCTTAGATTTTAAAGAAGACATGATGAAGACATTCAAGATGACCATATTAGGTCTGACGCATTATTTTCTTAGGATAGAAGTAATTCAAAAAGAAAGGGGAATCTTCATCTCACAAAAGAAATATACATAAATCTTTTAAAGAAGTTTAAAATAAACAATTGCAAGATAGTAGCTACTCCACTAAACAAGACACTTATGGAGGAAGATAATGTACCAAAGACTAATAACACATTTTATCGAAGTCGTATTGGAACCTACTTTATTTAATAACGACGAGGCTAGACGTTATGTATGCAACATGTCTACCCTCGAGATTTATGTAAAGTCCAAGCCAAATTCATCAATGAGAAGCTAAAAGAGTACTTAGATGTTTACAAGGAACGAAGAACTATGATATCTAATAAAAATCCATTCCAAACTCAAGGCTAATTGGATATATTGACAGTGATTGATTAGTGGAGGGCATGAAAAGCACCTCAAGATATGTATTCAAACTACGGAAATATTTTCTTAGGCATCAAAGAAACAAGCAACTATTGCACAATCATTAGTTGAAGTTGAATATATAGCAACTGCCACAACTATAAGCTGAGTTATATGATTAAAATATGTACTAGAAGATATGGGCGAACCAAAAAATGGAGCTACAAAATATATTGTGATAGCAAACCATCTATAGCAATGACAAAAAATCCTATATTTTATTGCAAAACTAAACATATTGGTATCAAATATTATTTAATTAGAAAAGCCGAGGCTAATCAAGAAATTGAACTCTTAACATATTCACAAAGGCACTTTCAAGATGAAAGTTTGAACTATTATGTAATATGATTGGAGAAATGGAAGTTTGCATCAAGGAGGAGTGATAAAATTGATGTTATTTCTCCAATATTCTAGAATATTCTATCTAGTCAGGTAGAAGATTCTAAGATATCTTTATTAAATAAGAATACTCTAGAATATTTGAAAATGAAGAATCTAGAGCACGTTTTTTTAAAAATAATAATAAAAGTTTAAAATTTTAAAGATTTTGTCTCTCGCGCCTATAAATAGGCATTATCATGATGTTGTCATATAATCTGAAAACTACAAAGCAAAATTTAGTAATCCAAATCTCTCTTTTCGCGTCAAAAACTTCAACATTTACAACAACTTTTTGGCCTAATAAAGAAAGTAAGATGCATCAAGCAAATAAGATTTGATTTTTACATATCATTATTTGGTTTTTGTAATTAAAAAATTAACATGGATTTAAATTTAAGAAAAAAAAGAGATTTTCAATTTTATATCTACAATTGAAAATCAATAATCAATTTTTATGCTTTACATTTAGAACTACTAGGAGCTTTTCTTTTTCCGTGATGGCATGTATTTTTACCGTTGGTAGCGTAATCGATGAAATCAGACAGTTAGTGAGGTTTTCTATTGATAGCTATTGAATCTCATTCTAAATGTGGCCAACTTTGCTCCAATTTGAAGGAAATAACTCACAGAGAAAGCAGGAAGCATACTTTGCAAGGGCTGCATCTCCTAGGCTGGTTCCTTGCGGGTTGAGAAAAAAAGCTCGATGTTGTTGTAATGGAGAATATGTCTTGCGGGTTGTTGATTGCTTTCACAACAGCCGGTTGCTTAGGCTCGAGGGGAAAAAGTATTACATCCAGACTCCGGATGCATCCGAAGTCCAATGGTGGAGAGCCACGTGTTAAGTGGGCTCCACCGCTTTGAACACTGACCAATGGTGGGGTGCCACGTGTCAAGTGGGCCCCTGACACACAACCATTGCACTCCGAAGCAAACTGAGTCCAGAGTCCGCATGTAATATTTTCTCGCTGGAGAGAGAGTCTCAGAATTTGCACTGCTGCTTGAGCTGCCTTCTTGAGTTCACGAAGGGTGACGACAAAGCTATTGAGGGTGAGGGGTTAGCTTAGTCATTTTGTTACTGGAATTCCAAAGCGTGTTTTGAGCAATTTCTTGCTGTGATTTTGATTATTTCTCAAAAGGCAACAAAATTTTATTAGTAGCTAGTGAAAAACCTTGATTAATTGTTTTCCAAAGGAAGTTTAATAAACATGTGGTGATGTGAGAAAAATCTAGCTGAGAAATCATCTGTTGAACATAAATCTAACACGAAGTATGAAATATATTTATCAACCAAAGTATGGGAAAGTGGTGTTGTTGCATTAAGAAATCATAGCAATCAACTATGTTTGAATTTATCCTTTGGAACATTGATAACCATTATAAATGTACCTAAGTTNATAAAAATAAGATCAATTCACTTTAAATATTATGAATGAAATGTGATTTTTAACCAAGAAACATCTGCACAAATTTTTTTTTTTCTAGCTGATACAACCAATAGAAACACAATCACTTGACTCTAATCATCTTTTCACCTCAATGAAAAAGAAAAAAAAAAACGATAAAATAGTTTTTTTACTACCAATAGAATCGTGATTTTTCCATAAGAATCTCAACCGCAATTGCTGAAGAAAAAAACTAAAACAAAGTAGAGTTGAACATGGATTGCAGCTAGTGGATGCATTAAATTAAAAATCTCAAAAACCTTATTCTACTNTGATACAACCAATAGAAACACAATCACTTGACTCTAATCATCTTTTCACCTCAATGAAAAAGAAAAAAAAAACGACAAAATAGTTTTTTTACTACCAATAGAATCGTTGTTTTTCCATAATAATCTCAACCGTAATTGCTGAAGAAAAAAACTAAGACAAAGTAGAGTTGAACATGGATTGTAGCTAGTGGATGCATTAAATTAAAAATCTCAAAAACCTTATTCTACAATGGAAGAACTATGGACCAAATGGCAAATTCTGAGTAAACCAGATTACAATAAAACTCGGCTAGTTAGTAGAAAGAAGAGCTATTAGTTACTGATAAGATTGATGTTATTTCTTTAATATTTTAGAATATTCTATTTAGTCTTAAGTAGAAGATTCTAAGATATTTGTGTTAGATGAGAATACTCCTAAAATATTTAAATAGGAAAAATCTAGAGTATGTTTTTCTAAAAAATTATAGGAGTTTATAAATTTCTAGATTTAGTCTGTTATGCCTATAGATAGACATAACCAAGATGTTGTCATGTAAGCAAAAAACTACTTGGCAAATGTTAGTAATCTAAATCTACATCTTCTCTTCAAAATTTTCTAATAAGTGGTAGCAGAGCTCCGTTCGATGATTCGTTGGGCGCTGTATGGTTTCAGTATGTCTACAATAGCCGGTTTCAGCCGCTCATCTGTCTTGATTTTAATTTTCAATGGAGAAAATTATGATTTTTGGTCCATCAAACTGAATACTTTTTTTCACTCCCAAAATTTGTGAAAGATCATTGAAGAATGATTCAATGTTTCGAAAGATACTTCATCTCTTTCTGCAAATCAAAAGAAGACACTTACAGAGAATTAACAAAAAAGACTCGAGTATTATTTTTTTTATAATAAGCAATGTCATAACATCTTTTCTCGAATCATGGGAGCTACAAGTGCAAAACAAGAGTAAGACACTATATTGGAGGAGTTTCAAGGAATTAAGAAGGTACACTCTATCAAAATTACAAAATCTTAAATGAGATTTTGATAATCTTAAAATGAAAGCTAAAGAGATTGGAAATGATTATTATTCCAATATAAATGAAATAGTTAATCAAATGAGAGCCTATGAAGCAATCTTTTTTAACATGGAAATCGTAGGAAAAATATTAATTTATTGTAGAGATAAATCTCATCAATAATTTATGCAATTGGAAAATCAAGGGATCTATAAATTTTATCACTAATAGAATTAATGGACTCTATTAAAACATACGAAATAAAAGAGATTGAGAATGAGCTGATTTATAGTCTTTTTCCCTTACTCTCTGTACCTTTTCGCTTGAATTTGTCAACATTTCTCAGAGCTTCTATGTTCTTCTTTAATCAGTTCCATCCTCTGTTACTGTTGATTTGGTCAACATGGTCTTTAGGTTCCTTGCGCAATATTGCATTAAGGGAGAGATAAGGGAAAAAATGTGGGTTTTTATTTAGATATAGTTAATGTAATCATTAAGTTAATAAGCCTTAGCATCATTCTAATTTATAGCACTCATTGTGATGCATTTATTTATTTATATTAGGGTTGTCAAATCGGATTCAAGGGTCAAATTCGAGTCTAAAGTTGATCCGGTTTGAAATTGCATGATCTGAACCCGACTTGAATAATAATTGGTCAAAAAATCAAACACAAACCTGATCGACATTGCGCTATTCCGTAAGGTGCTTCGTTACATTGCAATGTATATCATTAGTTCTCACATGACTACATTGCAAAGTACATTCGTTACTCTGCAAGGTCCCTGAATGGTTATCGTACGGGGCGATCGACACTGGTTGATAACGACCAATGAGCAGTGGTCGATGCTCACTGGTCGACGGACTGCTCAACGGTGTTCGATAGCTATAGTAGTGATCGCGAAGTTTTAAATCTATAACAACTTAAATTAGTTCCTTCTCCTAATTTGGCATCAGGTCTAGCTCTTTCTCTAGGTCCCCAAAAATGAAGAGAGTATAATTTTGTTTATAGAGTTTGAGAGTGACATCCTCCATGATTAAAGCATGCATCTGAACTATTTCGCCAAACAACCCATAATGATTTTGTTGATTAGAAGACATTTGAGGGGAATTTAAGTATCTCTATGNAAATGTGGGTTTTTATTTAGATATAGTTAATGTAATCATTAAGTTAATAAGCCTTAGCATCATTCTAATTTAGAGCACTCATCGTGATGCATTTATTTATTTATATTAGGGTTCTCAAATCGTATTCATGGGTCAAATCCGAGTCTAAAGTTGATCCGGTTTGAAATTGCATGACATGAACCAGACTTGAATAATAATGGGTCAAAAAATCAAACACAAACCTGACTGACACTGTGTTATTCCGTAAGGTGCTTGTTACATTGCAATGTATATCGTTAGTTCGCACGTGACTACATTGCAAAGTACATTCATTACTCTGCAAGGTCCCTGAATGGTTATTGTAGGGGGCGATCGACATTGGTTGATGACGACCGGTGAGCAGTGGTCGACGGACAGTTCAACGGTGTTCGACAGCTACAGTAGTGACCGCCAAGTTTTAAATCTATAACAGCTTAAATTGGTTCCTTCTCCTAATTTGGCTTCAGGTCTAGCTCTTTCTCTAGGTCCCCAAAAATGAAAGGAGTATAATTTTGTTTATAGAGTTTGAGAGTGACATCCTCCATAATTAAAGCATGCATCTGAACTATTTCGCCGAACAACCCATAATGATTCTGTTGATCAGAAGTCATTTGAGGGGAATTTAAGTATCTCTATGATGTTAGAATTCAGTGATCTTGGGCTCATTGGATTTGTCTCGCCGAGACACTTAATTTAACTATAAGTTTGTCAGATTTGAAATAAACCTTCAAAAAGTTGTTTAAAGGCTTGAATTAGGTTTGATTTGACTCATATTCGAGCACGTGTTGTTATTGGTTTCGTCTTGTTGACCCGGTCAATTTGACTATAACTTTGCTAAAATTGGAATTTTTTATGTTTTTTTATTTGAGATTGAATGGTTTTTTTCTCAAAAATATTTTGATATTTGTGATAAAATGGAAAGAGGGTTGAAGTGTGTGTCATAAACTCCAGGAATTTCCTTGACATGACCCCAAAGATGCACTCATATGGGTTGAGGTGCATGGAAACCCAAAGCGNGCACGTGTTGTTATTGGTTTCGTCTTGTTGACCCGGTCAATTTGACTATAACTTTGCTAAAATTGGAATTTTAGATGATTTTTTATTTGAGATTGAATGTTTTTTTCTCAAAAATATTTTGATATTTGTGATAAAATGGAAAGAGGGTTGAAGTCTGTGTCATAAACTCCAGGAATTTCCTTGACATGACCCCAAAGATGCACTCACATGGGTTGAGGTGCATGGAAACCCAAAGCGCACAATTTTATTCATCGGGCCATCAAATGTCATAAACCCTAGAAATGTCCTTGACATGGCCCTACAGGCGCAGTTTAATGGGTTAAGGTGCGTGTTATAATGACGAAGGAGCTGAAAACATTTCTCAAAATGAGAAATATGTTGAGATGTGTTAGGCTTCTCACCAATATGTCATCGACATACACCTTTACAGTACATCCGATGAGAACTTTGAACATGTTGTGAGGCATTAATAAGTTGTGTCAGTATTTTTCAAGTCAAATAATATGACTTTGTAATAGTAAAAGCCTTTGTCTAGAAGGAAGTGTTATCCTCATTTCTTAGATCCATCTTTATTTGGTTGTACTCTGACTATGCATGTAAGAAGTTAAACTTCTGTTTCCTTAGCGAGACAAGTTGATCTGTATGAGGAAGGGGAAAACTATCCTTCAGGTAGGCCTTATTGCTGTTGTAGTCAAAGCACTGATGCTATTTTTTTGACTTTTAATACAACATCGTTATAAGGATTCTTTTGCAAGTGAAGGATCATTATCAACATTACCCTAATCGCATTATATTATGCAATCAAGTTTCTTTTTTAAATTTATATTGTATAATGTTCTGAAAACATTATAATTGGATGAGACAAATATCATGCTATAATAAATGTTTCACATGTATAACTATTTAATATAAACCTAACAAACTCCACCAAATATCTATAGTTGTCAATTATAAAATTAAAGTTCTCTTGAATAAATTTGAACTTGTTTGAAATTTTTAATAAAATGAACTAAAAGATCTTATATATTGTTATAAATTTATAGATCAAGCTTGCAATATGGAGGAACATTTGAAACTTCGAAAAAATTTCTCTATAATAGAAATGTGTGGCCATATTATCAGCACTAGGGGTGTAAACGAGCCAAATACGAGTGAGCTATGCTCAACTCAACTCGTGTTTGGCTCGTTTATATTTCGAGCTCAAAATGTGTGTTCGTGTTCGGCTCGTTTGCTTAACGAGCCGAACACGAGCTGTTTACGAACAAAGAGTCCTCTTAATAACCCTAAGCATGTAGCCATAAGACAATAAGGGTTTTAGCAAAATTTNTATGATGCCACCCAACATTGGATTATCATGGGTAAGATGAAATCATCGCAGAACTTGATTTAGTGCCTCAAAGATGTCTTGAGCTATAGGACACATGAATAAATAGTAAATAGTTTCAAGTCATTCAAGCGGACATCCTACATGCGTGACATAAAAAATTGATGCCACTGGTCTCCTTCTTCAAAGCTATGAATAAGCTCTCTTTGTTGGAGAGGTATTATTTGAATTCCTTTCAAAGCTGAACTCACAGAGTGTCGTGAGAGAAAGAGGAAGATGAGACGAATGTGGAAGGGGTTGACTTCCCTGCCTTCCTCTCTGAGGGAGATGAGAAAATCCCATATGCTCTTTGCTTTCCATTGGAAGATGGATTCTCGCTCGCTCGAATGGCCAGAGATCTTCTTCTCGACTGCTCTACTTGAGAGGATGGATATCTCTATCTTGGCTCAAGAATCTAACCAAGTTTCCATAAAGAGGAATGGACTAGTTTTTTTCACCATTCTATTTTGGATCAAAATCCAACTAAAAATCACTTATCTGGTGATTAAAGATCGCTAATGACTGATTTTTGGGGACCGGTCGTGCAAAACAGCAAGAACTAGATGAACCGGCGTGGTCACGCCAACACCCTAACGTAATTACGCTGGGCACTATGTTTGGTCAACGTAACCACGCCCAAAGTAGGCATGGTCACACCACTTGAAGGAATTCAGGTCCTTATTTGGGAGCTTGAGCGTGATCACACCCGTTTTTGGGCATGGTCACGTCAAGGGTTAGGCATGACCGCACCCATTTTGGGTGTGGTCACGTCGAACCCATCTGAAGTCTTACCTCTGGAATGTCCATCGAGGGGGTTTTACGACTTATTCGAGACACAGGAGGTCCTAAATGACTGATATATGGCAAACAACAAAATGGTTGTTGGGCTCGCCTTATATTTGGGGACCGATGTCGATCAATGGCAGTCGCTTCGGAGCATGACTAGAAAAGAACGAACCCCTAATCTGGTGCAAGATATGTTCGTTGAAGGCACAAACTCCTTGAGTGACGGGACACTATGTAAGAGTGCAATATGATCTCATATCACTCTGTAGGACGTCCATTATGTATGAAATTTACAAAAATGGATGCCAATAAGAAGCTTCGACTAACAGTCTCAGACAGGTCAAAATTCCTTGGTGAATTCCCTCCAACCACTTTTATAACAGGTTACGGTTTTCAAGCAGAAGCTTCAAACAATAACCTTCAATAGGTCTTACTTCATTAGTGGATTTTTCATACAAAAATGTCCATTACAGGTTAACGTCGTCAAGCATCTTCAAGTATACCATATGGCATGTTTTACATCCTCCATTTATTACAACTGGCTTTTTCCACTATAGGCTGTGAACAATGAGTAGACGCGCTCTGACTAAGCAACATAGAGAAAGTCAAAAATTCTTTTCAACAATCCAGAAGTCCAGCAACGACATCTTTGAAGAAAATGCAAAAACAACCTTAAAAACAACGTCAAAATTTTTATTGCATAAAAAAAAATAAGAACATACAGACAAAAGCATTTTCACCATGTATAAATGTCACATAAATTGATTGAAATGCTACAAAAACCAACACACACTAGTACAAAAGTTGCAACAAGTCAACTTATCTTCAAATTGTGCCGGCATCACATCCTCAAAATTCTAGTATTTTTGTTGATCTTTCTGAGGACGAGATTCTACAGAGATCGCCATCACAACCATAAGGGAATATCCCCCGAAAGTGCAACAATAACATGGAAATCTCCCTAGGAATGCACTGCAGCTGCATGAGAATCTCTCCCAAAAAGTGCGATACTTGCACGGGAATCTCCTCTGGAATGCAGAGTGCATGGTGGAAAATGCCTAGCTTATTTGTTTCGTTTGGAATGCATGGCGGACTTCCTCCGATTTTAGCAGCACAACAACCATGGAATCTCATTCAGAATATGCGACTGGAAAACTCTAGCTTTTCTCTGTCTCCTCCAGAGTGCAGGGCAAGATTCCCTGCATTTTACTATTTTAGCAGTCCAAAAGAATATCACGAAAGAAGATCTTGAAGGTTGTGCTAGGCAAGATCAACGATAACTTTTGGGATGACTTTCTCCTAGTTCTTCATGAAAGAATATCGAAGAAAAGAAATCCTAGATCACCTATGGGGCAAAGATAAAGGCAACTTTTTTTCTCTCACTCCTTTATTCTTTTGAGGAATCCCATATTAGTTGTTGGAAGGGGACTGAGACTCCACCTCATTCCTTCTCTCCTTGGCTTATTTATAAGTTAAGAGAAAAAAAGTATACAAAGGAAAACATAATTTGAGGAAATCTAAAGTTTTAAAATAACAAAGAATTTTTCTTTTAAAAAAAAGATTAAATAGAGAAAAATCCCTCGTTTTTTCTCCTTAACTATCATAATTTAATTTTACTTAATTCCTCCTAAACATTAAAACCACACAATTAATATGCATTACATATCTAACACTTAAACTTTAAATTTCAAATATTCACAAAAAAAAAAAAACCATGAAATTTCGCATAATTACCACATTAATTCTATACATAACAAATTTAATGCCAAAACATTAAATTTACATGAAACTAATACTTAAAAAACACAAATCCCGTGAGGGGAGACTCGAGAGAAAAAAAATATTTATCTAAAGCTTCGAGAGAAGTTTATCTACTGGAGCTGTGATTTGGCCGGTGAAAGTCGTGCTGGAGTCGCTCAAAATCGCCAGACAAGAATATCGATTGGGATTCACTGGACTTGCCGCAACAATGAGACCGAAAGGGAGTGGGGGAGAAAATGAGGTTCCGTCACGTGGAAAATGGGTAGTAGAGCATTTGAGTCCGATTTTGCGTTGGATATTGTCGACACTATTAAGTCACTCAATAGCATATGTAATGTCCGACGTAAAATCGGACAATAAACACGAAATACTTCAATGCGTCCACTTTTTTCGCTGTTTGCAGTGCTCGACGATAAACAAATGAAAATTTGATGCAAATTTTCCGTCGAAATAAAAACCGACGCAGATTCTAACACTAAATAGCAAGTTTCTTGTAGTGTCTATAAATAAGTATAATATTTTCTGAATAAGAGAAAATCGATACAACATATTAATGTTAATTACTATTCACTCCTCTCTCTAATTACACTGTATTCATTGGATGTTATTCACGGACAAATCAATATTCAACAATAGTATAAATCACCATTATACAAACGAAAAAGGTGAGTTGAGTTACCAGTGAATTAGTTCTATAATTTGCTTCCATAAAATCTGTATACTTTGATAACCTAAAACTGATTTCTTGTAAATATAAGCTGCCAAAATTTCGCTCATTTCAAATCCACACCATATACCGAAACCCAGATGACTAAATTCCAAGCCATACTCCAGCCGATCAACTAGCGGGTTTAGTCAGCCTAGGTGAAAATTTGGATCAATCAACTCAAGCATGTCTCCATGCTCACCTTGTAGACAACTTCATCAAGACAAATGGTGAGTAAGTACTCTTCAATTTGGTATACGCCAGAAAAGTCCTCTCTTTTAGAGCCTTGCCGAGCTACAATATGACAGCACAATAGTCCCGTGTTTTTTCTTTCAGGGGCATTTACACGTGCGCATTTTTTGTTTGGATATCTGACTTACCTCTACGTGCGGTGCAGTTTATTCGTGAGTTATTTTCATGTTATTTCTGGGTTATATTCAATAATTCCGAAATAACCCAGAAACAACCCAAAAATAAAGGTCGCGGGTTATTTCTGGGTTATTTCGGGATTATTGAAAATAACCCAGAAATAATCTGAAAATAACTCAGGAATACCTTGCGCCGCAGGTAGAGCTACATCAGGAGTCCGCACAAAATTTTTTTTGCATTTACACACATATAGGGGTTTAAGTGAGCCTAGTTGACACATAAGATGGCTTGTGCTCGGCTTTCTAAATGGTTTGAGAGCTGAGCTTGATGTAATAACATGCCAAGCTCAAGCCTACCCTGACTCTACTCGTTAGGTAGCTCTTGAACTTCCTTGTTTAAAATGTACTCAAAATATATAACAATTCAAAACATAATCTTTAAATTATTAAAATCTTAAAATCTTAACCTGTTATATTTTAAAAAGAGTAATTTGTATTTATCTCCTAATGAATCATCTTATTAGTCATTTTAGTTTTAAAGTCAGCTTAAATTACTATTATTTCCTTTTTTTTATAATATAGAAGTTGACTCACATGGGAGTCTGGCTCCAACTCATAGACTTAAGCTCGATCTCAAACTCAAACTCAATGAATTGATCATGTTAAAGTTTTGTCCGATTAATCACCACTAGAGCTTAACTCAACTCATTTACACTCCCACTTAAATATCACATAATTCTTATAAATTTATATATCTAACACCCTCTACCGCCAATCCTGACATGTTGGTAGAGCAACTTCTTTAGAGTTCGTAAGTCTCCTCAAGTCACAGGTTCAAATCTCTCTTAGGTCAATTTGGACGGTTCTCAAATAGTTAGACACNAGCATGTCTCCATGCTCACCTTGTAGACAACTTCATCAAGACAAATGGTGAGTAAGTACTCTTCAATTTGGTTTACGCCAGAAAAGTCCTCCCTTTAAGAGCCTTGCCGAGCTACATATATGACAGCACGATAGTCCCTTGTTTTTTCTTTCGGGGGCATTTACACGTGCGCATTTTCTGTATGGACATCTGACGTACCTCTACGTGCGGTGCAGTTTATTCCTGAATTATTTTCATGTTATTTCTGAGTTATTTTCAATAATCCGGAAATAACCCAGAAACAACCCAAAAATAAAGACCGCGGGTTATTTCTTGGTTATTTCGGGATTATTGAAAATAATCTGAAAATAACTCAGAAATACCCTTCGCCGCAGGTAGAGCTACGTCAGAAGACCGCACAAAAATTTTTTTTGCATTTACACACATATAGGGGTTTAAGTGAGCCTAGTTGACACATAAGATGGCTCGTGCTCGGCTTTCTAAATGGTTTGAGAGCTGAGCCTGACGTAATAACATGCCAAGCTCAAGCCCGCCCTAACTCTACTCGTTAGGTAGCTCTTGATCTTCCTTGTTTAAAATGTACTCAAAATATATAACATTTCAAAACATTATCTTTAAATTATTAAAATCTTAAAATCTTAACCTGTTATATTTTACAAAGAGTAATTTGTATTTATCTCCTAATGAATCATCTTATTAGTCATTTTAGTTTTAAAGCCAGCTTAAATTACTATTACTTCCTCTTTTTATGATACAGAAGTTGACTCACATGCGAGTCTGGCTCCAACTCATAGACTTAAGCTCGATCTCAAACTCAAACTCAATGAATTGATCATGCTAAAGTTTTGTCCGATTAATCACCACTAGAGCTTCACTCAACTCATTTACACTCCCACTTAAATACCACATAATTCTTATATATTTATATATCTAACACCCTCTACCGTCAATCATGACATGTTGGTAGAGCAACTTCTTTAAAGGTCGTAAGTCTCCTCAAGTCACAGGTTCAAATCTCTCTTTGGCCAATTTGCCAGTAGTGAGGACGGTTCTCAAATAGTTAGACACATGAGGATGGTTTGGGTTCCTATAATAGTCTTCTACCATTCTTATATATATATATATATATATATATAACAGCTAAAGAATCTGAACGTATGAAGCGCACACAACTAATTAAAGCC
>JXCR01091483.1:105442-117222 GCA_002079205.1 Phalaenopsis hybrid cultivar | reverse complement strand
TATAGTCAATTAATTTTATTAAAAATACATAAATATATATATATATATATATATATATATATATATATATATATATATATATATATATATATATATTACGTTTGGTCCTGTATCATTCAACGTTTCATTCAAATCAACACCTGAATGTACAGTCCCTGCAATATTTACTCAGAAATAATTGAGCTCTCATCATGAAAATACAGTTTTAAATTTAAGAAATTGTTTTTCATTGCCAAATTTAGCATTGCCTAAAGTATCATGTTATATATAGATATATATATATCTCATGCTCCCNATATATATATATATATATATATGTATCTACATACATACATATGTATGTATATATATATATATATATATATATGTATCTACATACATACATATGTATACATATGTATATATATATATATACATACATATATATATATATATATATATATTACGTTTGGTCCGGTATCATTCAACGATTCATTCAAATCAACACCTGAATGTATAGTCCCCACAATATTTACTCTGAAATAATTGAGCTCTCATCATGAAAATTCAGTTTTAAATTTAAGAAATTGTTTTTCATTGCCAAATTTAGTATTGCTTAAAGTATCATGTTATATATCTATATATATATCTCATGCTCCTTCACACCCATACCTGCCGCGCATCATCCTTAGTAGTAAGAACATAAGATCCTGCCCCGCCGCCGATGGACAGAAGAACCTTGATCCCTTTAGCCTGGCACNCTTAGTAGTAAGAACATAAGATCCTGCCCCGCCGCCGATGGACAGAAGAACCTTGATCCCTTTAGCCTGGCATGACTTGATGTCGCTGCTAAGGCCGGTGCAGCCGTTGGAGTAGGGATCGCAGTGGCCGGCGAGATTGAGCTGAGGATTCTGGCCATTGCCGAAGGAGCAGAGGAAGGCTAAGATGACGAAGGAGTAGTCGCCGGAAGCGCAGGTGTCGGACAGGCTTCCTTCGTTGCCGTTTTGGCCCCAGTAGACGGCAATTTTCCCGGCTTGGGAGGTGAGGGTGAGGCCGGCTAAAGCTAGGAGAAATAGCCATGGTTTATAAGGTGATGCCATTTTGAGTTGTTTGGAGATGGTTTTGGTTATGATTAGGGGATGAAGGAGGCTGATTATATAGAGCTTCTGAGCTTCTGAGCTTCATATGAAAGATGGTTATTTTTTGGGCGAGGATTTCAAGTTGGTTAGTAGAGCGTGCCGCTGCTGTCACGATGATACTTTAAAATTTTACCGTAGCTTAGTTGGGTGTGGTATTGGAAAAAATAATTAGTTTGTCCGGACGTCCCGGCAAGCTCTCTTGTGAGATGTGGGAAAAATTATTGTCTGGACCGTTTTATAATAATATTGTATATTCGCCAATCATCTCATGGATACCATCCGAGATTCTTGGGGTCGGGCATAAGATTCAAGACTATCTCGAATGGCTTTTTTATGGAGGCATGAGCGACATATTATATTATAATAATATACCCTTTATTTGATGGATGGTTTGGACTCGTTTGGCCGAGTTCCTCGTTAGGGGATCATAAGTGAACAACAGAAGTTGGATGACCGATTGGCAAAATTGAGCCGACCTAGCCAAATCATGTGGACCCAAATTCAGACAAAGATGGATAGATAATATTGACTCAACATAGCTGATCAAACATTTCTTGTTGAATTGAAGCCCACCAAGCTCTGTTGATTTAGATAGAAGGTAGCTGAATTGTAAGGTTATATTTGTAAAATGTTCAAAATACTCTGCAACATACCCATTAAAGACATGTAATTACACATTTTGTACTTCCTCATCTATAAATATTACGATCATTTTATGAAAAAAGACGAATCAATATTTCATGTTACTGATCACTTTATGTGTCTTTACACCCCCCCCCCCCCCCCCCNTGTGTTTTTCCCCCCCCCCCCCCCCTCTCACCTATCATACACTTTATTTGTTAGATGTGATTCATGGACAATTATATATTCAACACGTGATCAGATAAATTTGTTTAATTGAGCGTAATTATAAACTAATATTATCTTTAAATTTCATAATTTTTTTATTAATTTTTTAAAGGGGAATGATTTTATATTTCGGATATAAGATGAGTCAAGCTAACATATTGTTGCTCCATAAATGGTAATTATATTTCATAAAAGTTATAATTTTGTAAAATCTAAAACAATGCTATCATATTTTTTTTCTATGAGCAATCAATTAATCCTAAAATTAAAATCAGCATTTTGTAACCAACTTAAAACGTTGACAAAATTATATTTTATGATATTATATATTTATTTTTTTCAATTCATATGTTTTATGATAAGATGAAAAATACATTCTCGTAAGTAAGAATAAAAATTATACTACAGTTTAAAAATGAATTTGTTGAACAATATTAAGAAATATGTGATCCAATTGTATCCATGGATTCGGCGGCATGTATGTCGATTTGTCGTTGGCACGAGCTAAAGCGTACGGTGTTAGAATTGCAATATTAGTATTGAAATAAATGAATCAACATTGCTAAGTGTTAATGTTACGCACACACCCACACACACATTGAGCGCACACACGCACGAACGCACCCACACACGTGTGCGCGCATGCACACACCAACACATGAATAGGAGGGAGCAATCACTCGGTTTGAATGTATCGATTTGAAATTGGTCAAATCTATTACAACTAAAATATGAAATCCAAAAAACTTGANCGTAAGTAAGAATAAAAATTATATTACAGTTTAAAAATGAATTTGTTGAAAAATATTAAGAAATATGTGATCCAATTGTATCCATGGATTAGGCGGCATGTATGTCGATTTGTCGTTGGCACGAGCTAAAGCGTATGCTGTTAGAATTGCAAAATTAGTATTGAAATAAATGGATTAGCATTGCTAAGTGTTAATGTTACACACACACACTGGGCGCACACACGCACGAACGCACCCACACACGCGTGCGCGCATGCACACACCAACACATAAATAGGAGGGAGCAATCGTTCAGTTTGAATGTATCGATTTGAAATTGGTCAAATCTATTACAACTAAAATATGGAATCCAAAAAACTTGAATGAAAATTGGGATTAAATTGTACGACTGAAGCGACCCG
Source organism: Phalaenopsis hybrid cultivar (assembly GCA_002079205.1). NCBI lineage: Eukaryota > Viridiplantae > Streptophyta > Magnoliopsida > Asparagales > Orchidaceae > Phalaenopsis > Phalaenopsis hybrid cultivar. The sequence continues at coordinate 114,102 of JXCR01091483.1, read as the reverse complement.
TCAAGAATAAATCAAATTTTATTCGTCCTTTTGAGTTTGGTTATGAACAAATATTGAGATTTAATACTATAATTATATGTATCTTATAGATTTCAAAATAATAATAAAAAAAAAAACAATTCAAAATTGTATATTAAGATTTCAAAATAAAAAAAAATTATTTTTTAGAATAAAAATTTTCAACTAGGTTTAATTTTTTAATTTTGAATAGTAACAATGACATTATTCACTATTATCTTTGTCACTACTTAATAGTGGGAGAAAGTGTTGACACACTTTTGATGCCTAACCTTTAAATGATCTAAACCCGTGCACGCCAGGCTCATTCGTGCTCTTCACTGCCCTATTATTCTCTCCAACAACCCAAACTCTCATGACTGCTCGCCAATCCCGTGACCGCTCATCTCCGGTGTCTATCCGACGAGTCCTCGTATCTAAGTGTTTCTCTTAGTTAATTTTTTTTCCCGCATTTTCTAGATTCCTTCGTTTTTTCTTTGCCGAATTATTATTTTATTACTTTTGGTGTATGTATTTGGGTTTAGCTAAGGTTTTTTTGGCTGCAACAAGGATTTAGGGATAGTGTGATTTAGTAATCCAAAAATGGCAAATTTGTTGAATCTGATCCACCCTCCATAAGGCAAAATTTAGTGGATTTGTAAAGTTGGATTCAAGACAAATCGAAGGCAAAATTTTGACCTTTAAATCCAAAAATTCAAAAGTATGTAGAACTCTTGCTTCCTTGTGTTTGGTTAAGGAGTGTTGGGCAAATCCACTTGAGTGTGTGTGTGTGTGCGCGCACGTTTGTATGTTTGTGCAGTTGTTTGTTTCTATATGTGTTTATTTTAAGTATGTATGTACTTATGTGTGTGTCTGTGTATGTGCTTGTGTGTTTGTACGCTTTTGTGCATGTATATCTATATGTGTGTGTATCTATAAATATGTGTATGTGTATGCGTTTATCTGTCTATATTAATATATGTGTGTATATATATTTATGTGTATGTGTCTATATAAAGATTTCTTATAAAAGTATTATCAAAACTCTCTAAAGAAGAGTATTAGTGTAGGGGAGTCCTCAAATATAAATCTATAACATGCTGACATTAATTTGATTTGAAAAAATTAAATGTAAGTTCGGGTTACTTAATATTTTTTAAATACCAATAATTTTTCTAATAAATTATAAAATGTTCAAATTGATTTGAAGAACCCATAAATAACATAAAATCTATACTATTATTATTTGAGTTTGAATTAAAAAAAAAAGGTAAGAATATATGTTTACAGTACCTTTTGAGCATTACTGGATTGTGTTGATCTATGTCAAAAAAGGGTATAATTATTACCTTGATTTAGAATTTGAAAAAAATAAAAGAAAACCAAGGCCTTATTTTAAGGATCAATTTGGTATATTTTTGTTTTTTAAAATTATTTTTGTTTAATATATACTTTAATTTTAAAATTAAATTAGCCATATTTATTTTAAAAAATAATCAGAATAAGCAAAATTATTCTAGATGTTCTAAAAATAATTTGAATTATTTTTAAGATTTTATATATTTTATTTAAAATCAAAACATAAATACAATTCACACAAAAAATATATGTTTAATATTAATATTTACTTTATAAAGAGCACAAAAAAAAGGGGATTTACATGAATGATACCCAATTCCTACATATTTTCTTATCTAACATGTAAACCTATTTTTTTTTTTTAATATTTACACCATCAANTTTTCCCAACTTCTTCTTTCTACTTATTCTTTGTCATTCAAATTTGCTAATTGTAGCAATTTAGTTAGAATCCGATGCAAGAATCGCATTGATAAGCCGCCGAGGATATGTGATGATTTTCTTCATTCATGTGCTTTCTGTTTGCTTGAGTTGAAAATGGAAAGATTACATCGGACCCTAAAACCTAGAAAACAATATAGTTGCCCTTCTTTCTTTATAAGCTAGATTGGTTTCATGGTATTTGAAAGGGAACAAAAAGGAAATGGAAAAAAAAAATGGTAAATGTCAGAGAAATCTATTTTATTGATCATGTTTAAACCTGAAGGAAGTATGTCCAAAAACAATTCGTGTGAAATATTCTGTGCAATTAAAGGGGAGAGAGGAAAGATTTTGGTATAGAGTAGTCGTAACTATCTTCGGGTTTTACTAAATAACCCTAAGGTGGTGTTTGATAGCATAGTATTTGAAGGCTTTAGCCATGGATTTAACTTAAATCTAGCCAAACACAAAAAAAAAAAAAAAAAAAAGAAGTAAATCTAATGCTCTGTTAAATTGAATTTTCTTGCTTTTTGTCTCTTTTACGATGTAAATCCAGATTTAGTAAATCCGATTGCCAGGTGGATTTATTCCGTCGTCGTTCGCATGCTCCTTTGTAGCATCCTTGTTTTCGTAAATTCAGATTTATTGTATTTGATAAATTCTATTTAACATAAATCTGAGGTGCAGTCAATTTCACGGNTGTCTCTTTTACGATGTAAATCCAGATTTAGTAAATCCGATTGCCAGGTGGATTTATTCCGTCGTCGTTCGCGTGCTCCTTTGTAGCATCCTTGTTTTCGTAAATTCAGATTTATCGTATTTGATAAATTCTATTTAACATAAATCTGAGGTGCAGTCAATTTCACGACCCTTTTCACTAGCAATTTTTATGGAAATTTATGGGGAGATATGCATGCTACGAAACTTCCTTTTAATTCGTTTAAACATATATGTTATTTAGTAGGAAATCATCTGAAAGTTGAGAAAATTTTCTGTGAGTGTAGATATTTTGTTTATTATTGTTTAATATTGACATTGCATGTTCTAAATAATAGTAATCAATGATGAAATATACTGAACAAAATATTTAATTTTAGCTCAAGAAATTTTTTTGTGGTATGCTCACAGAAAAAAAAAGATGCTGAAAGTGGCAATTAACTTAAATTTCATTTACTTTCCGCAACTTTTTGCTCAGACCAAAAACATAATTTCTTATAAATCTTTGCCACTCATTCTCTCTTTAATATTTATTCTTTTGGAGTACTCACCTAGATTCGGCGGCCAGTATAAATGTTTTAATTTGAGACATTTGAGGCTGTTTGTTATGTCTACTGTGGATTGCTCTATGCGGACTACAAAAGCTATGTTGAAATTGGCAAAGCATTCATGGAAAAATTAATGGGCTTTTACATACATGTCACATAATTCTCATTTATTTACATATCCAACACCTAAACATTCATATTTACAACCATATCACTCAATCTTTAGCATCATATCAGAAATGCAACCATCACTATTTTTTTAGAATTGAAGTACACCTTTTCATACATAGATTTATGACGCAAAGGTGGGTATAAGTGTATATATCAAACTTTAGCGTTAGATATGTAAGTACAGAAGAATTGTGTGGCATGCATGTAAATTTCCAAGAATAAATATAGTTAGGATCAATGTGAGACGACACCATTATATTTCATGGTTTTTAGGATCTCTGTTGTCTCTTGATTAAGCTCACTTGCCACATGTTCCAAGCTCAAGGTTTAAACTTGAGATGTTTATTGCTGCCATCTTTACTGATAAGTGAGGTGGTTATACTCAGTTGCTGTCTAAAATTGTTAGAATGAATGTATACCTTGAGTTTGCTACTTGGAATGATCTGCTATTTGTTAATTTTAGAAGGGGTGGTTTGAATGGTGGACTGATCAACTCCTTCCCAAAACTTGCCTTGGTTAGAATTTCATGCATAATTTTGTTGAGCATTTTAGGGTAAAGAAACACAAGAATCGATACAAATCCAGAAGAAAACACAGAGATTTAAGGAGATTTGGGAAAGTTGCCTACGTCCTCGGGAGCAGAGCGGCGACTTTCTTTAAATTTTAGAAAAAAAGTACAAAATATGCTTAGGGTTACAAAACTAGACATATATATAACCTTAGAGTACAAGATGTAATTACAAAATTACCCCTGTACCGTACCGCGGAGGTGTTGCCCCTGCACCCCTAACCCACATAACGAAACTCCCCTATTGGACAAATGCTTTAGCTCCGCTCCGCTCACTCACTCCGTTCCACCCCAAAATTTGTCCTTTATTTGGTATATTAGCCATACCTAACAAATTCTTAAGAAGCTTTAACAATCTTGGATCTATTATACAAAAATTATGAATGTAGACGAGAATATAACTGCTAAATTTAGCGATGGATGATTAAAATAGAATAGTAGTTCTGTAGCGTGTGCTGTAATAGTACTGTATTGCCAAAAATGAAAATTTCATGAAGTTGTGATTGGACTATGTTATTTGTTTCAGAACTTTGTGTAATTAGAGGCAAGGTGATTTTTTTTTAAAATTTAAATGAAGCAGTTTTAACTATGTTGGATCTGTTATACAAAAATTATGAATGTATATGTGAATTTAGCTTCTAAAATTAGTGATGGATGATTAAAATAGAATATTACATCTAGATCTTGTGTTGTTATAATACTGTAATGACATGAACGAGAATTTCATAAATATGTGATTGGACACACTATGTTATATGTTTTTGAGTGTTAGGTGATTAGAAATCAAAGACAGTCAAGTAAAGTATGTTAAAGGTAAAAAGAGTTGGCTTGAGGTAACATAAATTTAATTTGTGCAAAGGGATTTCCCTATATAGATTTGACACCTCATACGTCAATCAATAGAAATGAATGAAAAGGAGGATGCATAAAGGAGACCCTAAATTGTATGGATAGATCTAATGATGAGAAAGCTGATGTTATTTATTTATTTTTTGGCCTCTATGAAATGCTCAAGTTTCATTTTTGTTTTGGCTGCTTTTTCGGTGGATGTCATTTCTTTCTTGCAGTTGCTGCGGGTCGCATTCTAGATGGTAGTATCAGGTCTGCATAGTTTGATATCTTTCACTTGAGATTTCATTGATTTATTGGGATCATTTCACTTCTGGAATTGCTTGATGTTTTCTTTGTTTGCTCGCTTTTTGGCGAAAGGGTTTTATTTTTTTTTGAGTTGATTTTTGTATACTTTTTACCATTATTATTATTATATAATTTTTTGGTTGGTTTTCTCCTTTTCAAAGGGTTCCAAATATGTTTTTGTTATTTTAATGGTCTTACGGAATGGCTATGCTGGCATTTAATATTCAAATTCCTTAGAAGCTATGACTGAATCTCTTTTGTTGACATTGCCATTTGCTTGTGCATAATTTGTTTTATTTTTCAGGAATATGCCTTAGAGTTATGTTAGCACTTTTATAATGAGTGGTGCAAGAGACGCGACTTATTTTGATGGTGATCACTGTTAGAGCTGGAGCCCGATCCGCCTCCCAATTTCCCGCTCCCGCTCGCGTCGCGAACCCAACCCCCCTTTAGCTCTCCATCGCGAAACATCGCGATCCCCTGCTATCGCGATTCCTATTTCCGCTCCACTGTTGCGAAAGGTCGCGATATTCGCAAAGTGACGCAACCTTCCGTCTCCTTTAAGATGCGAACAGAAGAGCTCTCCTTAAGGTTTTCAGAAGTCACGATTTTGGTGTTCTTCTTCAGGCTTCCTCGGGACAGAGGAAGAGGAGTGCAAGAAGTAGTTCATTGCAGTGAAGGAAGAAGAAAGAAGAAGAAGATGATTATTCTCCCTTGACTTCTTCTTGGTGGCTTGTGGCTGAAGAGAAATTGAGTTTATTTCTCTTGTAAGTTTATCTTCTTCGGTGTATCTCGATGTAGAACTTCTTTGGTGTATCTCGGTGTAGAGAGAGAAGAATAGAGAGCAACGAAGTGAGAGATTCCTCTTCTAAGTCGAGACGATCGACTGATGTAAATTCCTTAAATAGTAAAATTCTCTGCAACTCCGTGGACGTAGGCTATTTGCCGAACCACGTAAATTGTGTGTTCTGTTGTGTTACTATTTTTTGGTGTGAATTTTCTCGTTCTATTTTTCGCTTCCTCAAAGATCGTTCTCTTGTTTGATTTATATATATATCACAACAACTAGGATCAGGGCTTTGTTCGTATCTGAGGAAGAATGATGGTTGCAAATGAAGTGAATGTTTCAGGGATCGAGAAGTTTGATGACACAGATTTTGGTTATTGGAGAATGCAGATAGAGGATTACCTTTATGGGAAGAAACTGCATCTTTTGTTATTGGGTAAAAGACTTGAAAGGATGGATGAGGCTGAATGAAATTTGTTGGATCAACAAGTTCTGGGGTTATTCGATTGACTCTATCAAGGTCCGTTGCACACATCGTAGTCAAGGAAAGGACGACTGCAGATCTCATGACAGCCTTATCAAGTATGTATGAAAAGCCATCGGCGAATAACAAGGTGTACTTGATGAAGAAGTTATTCAATTTGAAGATAGCGGAATGTGTTTCTATTGCTCAATACCTGAATGATTTTAATATTTTCACAAATCAATTGTCGTGTGTTGAAATTGATTTTAATGATGAGATAAGTGCACTGATATTGTTGGCATCGTTGTCAAATAGTTGAAAAGCCACGATGATGACAGTTAGCAGTTCTGTAGGTAAATCTAAACTGAAATTCGATGATATTCGTGATTTGGTTTTGGCTGAGGATGTTTGCAGAAAAGATTCTGGCGAGATCTCAGGTATGAGTTCGACACTGAATGTTGATTTTAGAGAGAGATGACAAGACAAGAACTCAAATAAAAATAGATCAAAATTAAAGTCCGGTCAGCATTCAATCTGCTGGAATTGTGACAAGACTGACCACATAAATAGAAACTGCAGAAATTCCAAGAAGATGAAGAATGATAGCATAAATGTGGTATTTGAAGAAGTACATGATGCACTATTGCTGACAATTCATAGTTTTTTTGATGATGGAAGTGAAAATGAGAGTGGGTCTTGGGTACCCATTCCTATTATTCCACAGAGACATGGTGGAGAACCACAGAGCTATAAAAAAATCTTGCAAGATGAAAATTCGAGCAAGTGAGAGCTGACAGAACTTTCACTAGGGAAGAAGACATTACACAACAAGTGAGTGTACCAGTTGAAGACTGAACATGATGACAGTAAGAGGTACAAGACTAGATTTGTTGAAAAAAATTTTCAACAGAGATAAGATATTGTTCATGCAGTGAGAGTTATAAGCAGAGACAAGAGTAATTTTGGAAATAGTTTGGAGGATCAATGCTGTGTGGACCCTGCTGATATGTTGACTGGGGGTGTTATTCTTGAGAAACTGAAGTTGTGCGCAACTTCAGTTAATCTTCTGAAGTGAAGACAGGGCTTTGAGTTGCAGAGTTAGATGATTCATGATGGAGGATTCAAGGTGGAGGATTCATGTTTGAAGAAAAATGTGACACCGCTAGTGGAGGATATTAGTTCGAGAAAGGAGATATTGTTGTCTGTGTATCAGTCTCCAAGTGAGAGATTATTAAAGCTGGAGCCCGATCTGCCACCCGATTTCCCGCTCTCGGTCGCGTCGCGACCCCAACCCCCTTTCGCTCCCGATCGCGAAACGTCGCGATCCCCTGCTGTCGCAATACTTGTTCCCGTTCCACTGTCGCGAAAGGTCGCGATATTCGAGAAACGACACCGCCTTCCGTCTCCTTTAAGTTGTGAATAGAAGAGCTCTCAAGGTTTTCAGAATTCACGATTTTGGTGTTCTTCTTCGTGTTTCCTCAGGACAGAGGAAGAGAAGTGCAAGAAGTAGTTCATTGCGGTGAAGAACACCAAGTAGTAAAATTCTCTGCAACTTCGTGGACGTAGGTAATTTGTTGAACCATGTAAATTCGTGTGTTCTGCTGTGTTACTGTTTTCTGGTGTGAATTTTCTCGTTCTATTTTTTGCTTCCTCAAAGATTGTTCTCCTGCTTGATTTATATATATACCGCAATAATTGGTATAGTACGCAACAATCACTCAAGGGGAGGTTGGTTTATAAAGTGCACAAAATTTTTTTTAAGGTTTTTCAGCAAACTATCTTCTAACTGCTTGATTGTGCTACTAACTCTTTTGCTTATGTTTAATTCGTTTAAATTGAAGGACCTCACATCATTTGTTTTGATTTTTCTCATTGTTATTGATATTTACTTTTTCTAAACCGCACGAGCAGGTTACCTTTCACCTTAAATTTCAGTGCAATACAGAACCAATATATTTATGCTGTTCAATAAATGTATTGGTCGAACTTGTATTCATTACCCACTCTAATAACAAGTTAAGCTGATAGCTAATCGAACTTATTGTTTGATAAGACAATTATTAGGAATATTTTTATATTTTTATATTATTTCATTTAACTATTCCAATCATTCTCTTACTTGTATTGAGTTGTCTTTGAAGGACATTTTTTCCTCGGGAACTTGTGTGAGTTCTTTTTCAATATGGAATATTACAAATGTTTTTGCTATAGTTTGAATTTCCTTAACGTATTAAATGTATGTCTGACAGTCTATTTTTACAAAAATTAGTAATGTTTCCTTTCAGGTGTGATATACTTTTACTTCTGTAACAGGAATTTGGTCCGAGCAAAAGAATAGTGAAAGCATGGTTGGCTTTTGGAAATGCTCAGTGTGTACATATGAAAATGATGGCAACTTATCTTCTTGTTACATTTGCGGAGTATTTCAAGACTCATTTAATATGCTTGTAAATAAAGGTGAAAATCAAGGTAATTAACTGGCATCTTAGAAAA
>JXCR01091483.1:89876-104282 GCA_002079205.1 Phalaenopsis hybrid cultivar | reverse complement strand
TTTTTTAATTTTTTTTTTTGTGAAGGACACCTTTGTTCATTTCTGAACTTATCGTTCTCTAATTTCTGTTTTTTGCCATCATTTTTTATTCATATGCCAAAATTGAACTTTAAGGTACTTTTTTTATGATTATGCATCATTAATTCATTTTTTTTTGCTGTAAAGTAGGTTTTGATATTAATTTTGAAAAATTTATGTTTTGATTGATACATGTTAATGTGTACAGTTCCTTTCAGGTTTGATACCTTATCCCCGGATGATATTGTTTCAGCAGGAAGAAAGAAACAAAAAGGTAAAGTTTAGTAATTCGTGTGGTGATCAAGAAGAATTTTTAGGTAGTAATTTGTTGAACGTTGATTTAACACTATAGAGCTATGCATGTTCTCTAGCTTTAGACTTATTATTGAGACCTTTTTTTTGGACAATGAGAAGAAAAATGTGTAATGATCAAATCTTTTATTCTACCTTCTTTTACTATGATAAGCGAGATGTCTATAAATCAGAGACTCAGTAGATAATTCTTTATACTTTTAATGAAAAGTTGGGCCAACCCTTTTAATTAAAAATAAACAAAGGTTACAAACTGAGTACAAAGGAATACATAAAAACTATAAGAACACTAAATAAAGGAGCAAAGATAAAAACCAGGAAGATATAGTAAAGTTAGCATTTTTTTTTTGCAAGCAGCATTATGAATCCAAATAATTTTTTCTCCCTTTGTGTTTGAGAATAATTTAGAATCTTTTCACATAAATGGAAAACAGAAGAAGATATCTTGTTCAGATGGTTGTTGAATCTTCCTCATTTTTCCTAAATTTCTGTGCTCCATCACCATCATTATCCTGCTATCTTGATATAAATTGATTTTTGGAGCAAGAAATGCTTGTTTGCTATGTGAAAAGAAAGCCTGGAGGTATAATCTGGAAATATTTAGACCTCCTCAAGATTTATTTTCAAATATTTGCTTGATCATTGAATTATTGTGGTACTGCACTTATTTTTTTTGAAGTTGCCTTAAACTATGATACTTATCATCTTCATATTCCATTCTGAAGAATTCTTGATATATTAACCTTTTGAATATTCTTACGTCAATTTTTTATGGTCTTTCATGTTCAGATGGACATTCCATGCATCTAGGCATGATTACTTTGCTTCTGTTAGGACTCCATATGAGCCGAGCGTTTGATAAGTTACTTGTGGCCCGGGTTAATTAAAGTTCATTCTTAATTGTTTCATTAACTAATCAAACAAGCTCAAACATTTTCATAAGTACTCAATTATTAAATGAACTAGTTTGAACTTGTTTGATTCATTTATATTCATGAACAATATCATTTAAAGCTCATAAACAAGCTTGATTACAACTCGATTATAGCTCTTTCATAACATTATTTTTTAATTGTTTATTTTTAAGTTCAACGAGCATTATTTTATACAAATCGTTTATTTTTTTCAACAAGCTGCTCGTATATAACTTGATCAAGGCTTGATTATAATTTGTTTATTCTGTTAAATAAGTTGCAAATCGTTTATTTTTTTCAACAAGCTGCTCGTATATAACTTGATCAAGGCTTGATTATAATTTGTTTATTTTGTTAAATAAGTTGCTTCTTAATAAGCTCAATAAAACTATATATATTGAGCTCGAATAAGATATTTATAACTAGAATAAGCTCTTAATAAACAAGTTTGAGCTCAAACATGCACCTGCTCAGCTTGGCTCAGTTCATTTGCAGCCCTAGCTTAAGTTGGGCTAAGTCAATCTTATCATGCATGCTCTACCTATATCACTAAAGTTTCCAATTTTGTTGATCCGTCCTTGCAACTTTTAGCATCAATTGTCCTGGCAAAATTAGGAATCTACACTTTGGCTTCCACTTTGAATGGTTACATCTTTTAAAATTGGTAGCCATATCATCATCTTTAATCTCTCAGACTATGTTCGCATCTGACATGAAAGGGGGAATATAGGTTGGCCCACTAGTCACAATTTTGACTGTTTGCATTATCATCCAGTCCATCATGGTGGTCATCTGCTTGTCACTCTAGCCACTTGATCAAGTGGATTTGATGTATAATCTTTGATTGTCTTTCTTCCTTTTTCTTTTCATCTTCATCTTGCTCGTCTCTTTCTTGACTTTAGATGCTTTTCCAAGACAAGAATTGGCTTTCCCTTATCTTTATATCTTATTTTTGTTTATATTGCACTAGGAATCGATATGTTGACAGCAACTTGAACTACAACCATCCTCTCAACCTTATTCCGTTTGCCCAAAAGAGAGGTTAGAATTGATTGATAGAGGTTGTAGTAATTTTTTGGCGATTCCTATTGACCTATCAATCAATTGAATGTACATTAAGTGTTGTTTCACTCCATTGAGGATGTTATTCTATTATTCTTCCTTTTTGCTGAAAACAACAACATTGCCCTTTTTTTGTGCAAGCATCATGCAAATGCTGCTTTTATTCTTGCAATGTTGCAGCAACTATGGAGTTCACAACAACAATGCTGTCGTGAGTGTTACTTGACAATAACAACGACAATATGTGGCAACAACAAATTAATTTCCACAATTATTACAACCAGTAACAACAACAAATCAACTAGCTGGCAACCAAAATTGAAACAAGATTTATCCTAATTTTGAATTATAAGTTAAAAAATAAACATGTGAAAAGCAATTCAAAATTCATCATTATCTTACTATTATCTGAATTTCAATTCAATGTTCCATTTTTTTGAGGACTTGATCTCCCTTGTATGATGTTTGATTAACTATTCAATTACACTTATGAACTCTTGACGTCATGCTCTTTGATCCCATTTATGTGATTTGAGAATCATGTAGCATTTTTTTTGATCCAAATTACATAAATAGAAAAGCAAAAGTAGACACTCTTTGGATGGTTATTGAGTCTTATGCTATCTTGGCATGTGCGTTGTATCACTATCACTATCTTGCTAGCCAGATTATGATCGATGATTAGGAACAAGTATATTTCACTTGCAACCCCAAAGATGTATTTTGTCAGTTCTCTTACCTCCCGAAGTTTATGTCCGAAGACTTCATCATGTAATCATGCTGTCAAGACCTTATCTGTTTGCTTGAAATCACCATGGCAGTAATAAGGGTTCAAACAAATTTTAAATTACATCAACTTGTTTTGAAATTAGTTTCAAAATGGAAATTAAAATTAATTTAACATTTAAAATCATGGAAGAGTCACATACTTAGAAAATTTATTATAAATAAAAATATAATTTAGTAAAAAATTACCATTATTTTGTATGATCACGATACGTTTACAATACTTATTCTCTTTTTCTACTCATTAATTTTTTCAAAAGTTTAGCCAAAAAATATTACTATTTCACAGTTCATTGGATACATTGTACTACTACATTATTGTAACATTATGGAGTTTAAAAAACATGTATGCTTGTTAAATAAAATAAATAAATATAAATCATTTAAAATTTTATTTTATTCCAACACTGTCAATATGTGAGGTAATTCAATAACATGAGCAAGAAAAAATTATCATATGATCTCATTTGTTTCATTTTTTTAATATATTACATTTATCACGTAAGCACCTCCTAAGTTATACCATTTAAAATAACATAATATTGATGTTTTTCATTTCACGTTGTGGGTTCCGTAACATCCTTAGTATCAAAAGCGGCTGAATTCTATTACTCAACATGCATATACAAGTTTTTTCATATAATGCATGTCATTCAAACTCTTTCTGTATCATTCAATATTCGAATAATCAATAGTGCAAAAGATAAAAAAATTAAACATGACATTTATTTCGACCAAGCAATGCACTCCGTAGAAAAAATAAATTATTATTGAATTTTCAATAAAAATTGATTTTAGCAAGTATCATTTGTTCTGTTTGATTTAGAAGAAACAATATTATTACTATAAATTAAAAGTATGCCCCCTCAAAATCATCGCAAGAGCTTGGCCTTTAAAAATTTTATTTGTTTTTCCCTATACTCTCACACATACTCGGTACCACACTTCAACACCAGTTCAATCTTCAAATCAAACATGAAGTTAGATTGATCATATTATTATGAAATTTAAAGTTCCACATTTGCACTTTGTTCAAATCTTTTAGCTATTCTCTCAAATTTTATTTAAGAGTATAACTTATGCAATAATATTATTTCTATTGTTAATTTAATATTTTAATAAACTATGTCATAGTTTTTGCTTTAAATATTTTATTTAAACTATATTTATGTATACTTCATAATATTTTCTTTTGTTATTTATTTATTTATTTATTTCTTCCACTTAAATACGTGAATTTTATTTAATTAGTTTTGCTTTTCTTTAAATAAATATTTGCAAATTCTAATTTAACAATATTAATAAATTCCCAATTTTTTAATTTTAAGTTTACTTATAGCATAATACTATATTCTCATTTTGAATATAGCATCATAATTAAATTATTATCTTTTATAGCTAATTTTCTTATTTTCTTACTTAGAACTTAGATAGTCTTAAAGTTAATTTCATAGCATAAAACTTTGAATGAAAATAAATTCTTAAGTTTTTCTATTCACATCTATATTTCTGCATCTTTAATTTTTTGCAAAAGTCATTAGTTTCCTCTTTATATATTCTTCTCTTCAATACCAAGCTCCTATTATAATTTCTTTAAAAATTTTAATAATTAAATTTATGGTATATAGATTTAAAAAATAATGGTAAGTCAAACTTTTCCTTTGATTTAGAAATAGAAAAGAAGCCTTAGCTTTTGACTCTCCTTATTTTTGTCAAGCTCAACATGGCTTCAAGCATTTAAATTGTGCAATTAAGTGAAAAGCTGCTTTGATTGCTCCTTGATAGCCTTAGTCTTCCTTTCCTGTATAATCGCATGCTCATGCACTCACCCACACTATCAAATCTTGCACTTGTACCTTTGTCTCCCATCTTATAAAAATTGGAATTGACTAGCATTAGTTTAGTTGAACTAGTGCTATCTAGTTCAAATATATATATATATATTTTTAATCTGCTGCTACACTTGCATAGATTATCCTTTTCATTGTCTCAAACTATGTAACTTTTATCTATGATGTACATATCCATCAACTAGTACACTTCATGTATTTTTTGTTGAGTAAAGTGTCAAAATGGTCACCGACTATTTACATGGGGCTGTTTTAGTTCTAGAGTTTATAGAGGTATCAAAAAAATCCCCAGAATTTTTAAATTGGGGTTGAAATAGTGCTCGTGGAGCTCAATGTTAAAATTTTCGGTGACTGTTCTGACACTTTTCTAAACTTTGGGACTAAAATGGCCTCTTGTAAATAGTTGGGGACTGTTTGGGCATTTTACTCATTTTTTGTTTGAATATTCCCATGTCACCTCCTTATGTTCATTCATCTTCTGATGGACATTCTACTAGATTTAGGCATGATGGCTTAGCTTCCGACTCTTGATACTTGCGCAACAGGAGGCTTAGCTTCGGTGATTGTTCTGGCACTTCCGACTCCTGATGGCTTAGCTTCTGACTCTCCTGACTTTTGATACCGGCACAACAAGACAGACAAAATGATACCGGAGAAAAGCCCAAACCATAAAATAAAACAATAATTTTATTGCTGAAATTCAAAAAGATTACAAACACCGACTCCTGATAATAGGAAAATAACAACAATACAAACACAGAAGACACCCTACAGTGGTGGTGAGGGTGGTGGACGGCTGCTAGGCAGCAGGTCGAGGGATTGGTTGGAGGATACGGGCGCAACAGGAGGCTGGATTGAGGATACAACAGCCGCTGAGGTGTTGTGAGGGGGATGACGACAGCTGGACACGGACTTGGGGACAGCGGTAGGGGAAAACAGGGAGTGGACAAGTTTTGGGGAGCAGGGAGGTGGGCAACAACAAGTGAAAGTGGTGGACGACGGCTGAACAGCGGATTAGAGGCTTGTAAATGGTTGGCAGTTGCTGGAAGCAGGGTCAGAGGGGGCTTCAAAAGGATAAATGTCTCGTTGGGGTCGAGCTACAGTTAGAGCACCACTCAGACCATTGGAGACAGTCATCACCTCAGACGAGTTACAACCGGAGCACCTTCTCATATTCGGGTACAACCCTCGGAGGGGAAGAAATTCAATGGCAGGACTTATAATTCTCCAGTTATAAAAAAATTGTCTGGTTTTCATAAAATAACACCAATAAATAGAAGAGGTTAGGAGATAGACTAGGCAAGAATTAAAGAGGGGAGAGGGGGTGAGATGAAAAATGATGAAATTTGAAATATGGTAGAAGTGGAATGTGGTAGATAAGGTAGACAATGAATAGAGAGGAGACTCTTTATGGAAGGGAGTGAAAAGGAGAGAGGGGAAAGCTAAAAAGGCAAGAAGTATCCGAAGTTACTGTAGCAGATAAATTAATCGCGTCCGCGATACTGTAGCTACTACAATACCGAGAGATGAAAAGCTCCCTTGTCAAGCTCCCGGGGTTAGGGAAACTTCGACCTCATTCGTCGAAGCTTTTAGGGCAGAAAGATTTTGGTGGGGGTGGTTTGGGTCGGTGGTTGATCTAGGGAACCTTAGGATAGGACTAGGGTTGTACTAGCTTTGATACCAAATAATATCGGGGAAAAACCCAATCCATAAAACAAAACGATAATTTTATTGCTAAAATTTATAGAGTCTACAAACATAGATTCTTGATAATAGGAGAATAACAACAATACAAACACGGAAGACACCCTAGGGTGGCTGTGAGGGTGGTGGACGACGGTTGGGCAACAGTTCGAGGGATTGGTTGGAAGAGTTGGGCGCAAAAGGAGGCTGGAATGATAGTACAATAGTCGACTGGGTGTTGTGAGGGGGATGGCAGTAGGTGGACACAGATTTAGGAGCGGTGACGGGAAAACAGGGAGTGGACATTAGGGGTTGGGGAGCAGGGAGGTGGGCTGCAGCAAGTGGAAGTGGTGGATGACGACTGGGCAGCAAATCAGAGGTCTGTAAATGATTGACAGTTACTGGAAGCGGGCCGAAGGGTGTTGCGGAAGGATAAATGCCTCTTAAGGGTCGAGCTATAGTCGGAGCACCACTCGAACCTTTGGAGACATCAGTACCTTGGAGTTATAGCTGGAGCACTTTCTCGTCGTCGGGTAGAACCCTCAGAGGGGAAGAACGCCTTAAAGACAGAACTCTGAATTCTCCAATCATCGAGAAACTGTCTAATTTTTAGAAGACAAAAGCTATAAATATGAGAGATTAGGAAATAAACTAGATAAGAATTAAAGGAGGGGGTGGGATGAAAAAGGAAGGAATTTGAAATAAGATAGAAATGGAAGGTGGTAGATAAAGTAGGCAATGAATAGGGAGGAGACTTCTTATGGGAGGGAGTGAAAATTAGAGAGGGGGAGACTAAAAACGCAAGGATCCGCGATTACTATAGCATCTATAGTAACCGCATTCGCAGTACTGTAGCTGCTACAGTACCGTGGGATGAAAAGCTCCCGCGTCACTTAATTTATCATGGCTACTATACTCGTATGAAGTGAAGTGTCCAATTGGTCTATCCATGCACACAACATTGGTTTCCATTGTCTTATGAAAAGTAGGATCTCCACTTTGGCTTATATTTTGAATGGTTGCATCCTTAATGAGTTGTACATATGTCCTCATCTTCATTCTCTCAAACCATTCTTACATCTAACATGGAGGAGCAGGAGGCATGTAACTTGGTCCACTAGTCATGACACCAATTATTACATTATCCACTACATCATGTTGTTCACTTGCTTTGTTAGTCTGATTACACGATAAAGATTTGGTATGTGATTTTTGTGAACTATTGATTGACTTTCTTCCCCCACCTCTTACTTTTCTTGCTCAACTCTTTCTAATTTTCAACGCGTTCTAAAATAATAATTGTCTCTCCCTTTTCTTTATGTACCATTTTTGTTTGTAGTAAATGTTCGGCACTTTGATGCTAACTTTATCTATAACAGAAATTTTAGTTATCATGCTAGTCCGAGAGATTAAGGGCCCGTTTGGGGCAGCTTATTGGGAGCGGCGACGTTTTGAAAATGCCGTTGTTCCGTTTGAATAGTGTGTTCGCTGATATGTTTTCTTTCCGCCGCATTTTAATATCGCTAATTCAATAGTTCTGCAATTTGGCCTGGAGCTCGGTTCCGCGTATGCTTCTCGCGTTTAGGGTTATATTTCCTGTGGTACCGTTCCCTTGTCTCCCTCACCCTAGCCCTTTCCGTCTCGCTCTTGCCCTTCCTTTACGAGGCTCTAGTCCTTCACTAATGGAGAGATCAGCGCATATGAGGGTTTTTTCGCAATTATACAAACATGTCTTCGAGGATATCAGTTACAGACAGAGGTGTTTTGTGTTATTGTGGACTACCATCTCCGTTGCTTACGTCACGTCAGTCTCATAGCTTTGGGAGGCAGTTATATGGTTGTGCCAAGGGTGTTTCAGCTCATTGCGGTTTATTCCAGTGGGCTGGCAGTCCCACATATTACACTGCCAGCAGTCATGAGAATCCAATGTTTTCCCAGGTTGATAGTGCAGATGAGAAGAGACGTGGGCAGAGTTTCAAATTTAATATTTTAATATTTCTCATTGTAGTTATACTTGTCTTTGTACTTTTTTTATTTCTTTTGGTACTCACGAGAGTGTGCGAACTGTATGTCATCTTTTGGAACTGATCTGTGATGATTAGATGCTTCTGCACTATATGCTTATATACTACCAATAAACTATTCTAAATAAGCTGCCTCAAACAGTTTTATTAGACAGAGGCAGAAATGTCATTTAACCACCAATAAACTAATCTGAATAAGCTGCTCCAAATAGAAAGCCAGATTATTCTGATAATCTGCAGATTATCATATTATCAGATTATCAGATTATAAATAATCAACAATTGTGTCAAACATACCCTAAAATATATTCATAATGGTTGTAGTAGTTTTTATGGAGGTATTCTCTTGATATATCAATCAATTAGAGGTACATCAAGTATTGTTTTCACATTGCAAATAGTTTTTTTTTTTAATTTTTTTTCTTCTTGTACCAATAAGAATGTTCTATTTGATGTGAAAAACTCTTAGAAGTTATATTAAGAAATTTATTCTTATTAGAAGTTAAGACGATTAAATTTATTTTCTTGGATTGGATTTATTTTGTTTGATTTTTTAGATTTATTTCCTTGGATTGAATTTATTTCTTTTTCTATTTTATGCTTTCCTATTTTATGTTTTTTTATTTATCTCTAAGTAATTATTATGAATTGATTAATTGGACATATATGCGTTTTATCTTTTCTATTCTAGGATTCTTGTAAGGGTATTTATACTCTTTTTCATATCAATAAAACAATTTCCGTTGAATTCTGAAAATGAACATTGTATCAGAGTTTTGAAACAAACCCTAGAGTCTCTTGCTGCTTGAAACTTTCTATTCCCTTCAACCGGTAATTTGTCGTGCAGGCTCTTCCTCTACCTCCTCTTTCAGTTTTTTCATCGGAAACTTTATCTTTACACAAGCCTCACAACATGAATTCTCTCTTGTAGCCTTTCCCGCCGCTGGAACTCCTTCCTACAGCCTTTCCCATCGCTGGAATTCCCTCTAGCATGCCCTAGCTGCAGGAACTCTTTTCACTGCTGTTTTTTTCAGCCGGTGGTCTCCTCCCTTCCCTGCAGATTTCAACCAACGTTCTCCTTCCTTCCGTATAGATTTCAGTCGCCGATCTCTTTCCCTGCTGATTTTAGTCATCGGTAACACTTCCTACAGACTTAGCTACCACCGGCCTCAACCGCTCTGAGATCAAGCCCTACCTTCCTCGTAGGCTACGAGAGNTAAGAAATTTATTCTTATTAGAAGTTAAGACGATTAAATTTATTTTCTTGGATTGGATTTATTTTGTTTGATCTTTTAGATTTACCATTTTATGTTTTTTTATTTATCTCTAAGTAATTATTATGAATTGATTAATTAGATATATATGCGTTTTATCTTTCCTATTCTAGTATTTATGTAAGGGTATTTATACTCCTTTTCATATCAATAAAACAATTTCCGCTGAATTCTGAAAATCAATATTGTATCAGAGTTTTGAAACAAACCCTAGAGTGTCTTGCTGCTTGAAACTTTCTATTTCCTTCAACCGGTAATTTGTCGTGCAGGCTCTTCCTCTACCTCGTCTTTTAGTTTTTTCATTGGAAACTTCCTCTTTACACAGGCCTCACAACTTGAATTCTCTCTTGTAGCCTTTCTCGCCGCCGGAACTCACTCCTACAGCTTTTCCCACCGCTGGAATTCCCTCTAGAAGGCCCTAGCTGTAGGAACTCTTTTCACTCCTGTTTTTTTCAGCAGGTGGTCTCCTCCTTTCCCTGCAGATTTCAGCCGACGGTCTCCTTCCTTTCGTACAGATTTCAGTCGCCGATCTCTTTCCCTGCTGATTTTAGTCATAGGTAACACTTCCCGCATACTTAGCTACCACCGGCCTCAACCGCTCTGAGATCAAACCCTAACTTCCTCGTAGGCTACGACATAACCTT
Source organism: Phalaenopsis hybrid cultivar (assembly GCA_002079205.1). Classification (NCBI taxonomy): domain Eukaryota; kingdom Viridiplantae; phylum Streptophyta; class Magnoliopsida; order Asparagales; family Orchidaceae; genus Phalaenopsis; species Phalaenopsis hybrid cultivar. The sequence goes on along the minus strand of JXCR01091483.1, from coordinate 93,715 downwards.
GACCTTCGATCGAATCTCAAGGTTCTTGATCTATTACCAGAACATAACTTTCTATCTAGTAATTTGCTTTGTAAGGCTTAATCTCTTTGCTCAGTAATGTGCTTTGTAAGACTTAATCTATTACCACACATAACTTTATATCCAGTAATGTGCTTTATTTTCAAGAGATTGTTGGCATAATCATATTTTGGATAAGGTATCCTTATATGGTTTCTTTTCTCCTAAATTGGGGAGAAAAACTGATGTTTGTGATCGCTAGCTTCATTATGAGTTGGATTCAACATGTTCAGTTTTGTCTAAACCATTTCTTCTTTGCTGCCTGCATGGGAAATCCAAAAGGCAACGATTGGTTTGAGAAGCAAATGATTGGGGCGCTTAACATCACTTGTCTGCCATGGATGGATTGACGTCATGGTAGATTGCAGTTCCAGGCATAACACCATTTGTTTTCTCGGCTTCCAAGGTGCCATCTCAAGAGAATTGCTCCTTTAGTGAAGGAGCTCTATAAAAAGCATAAGTTGCAGAGAAAACACCCTACAAGATTTGTCTTGCATGCAAGTTCTTCACCGGAACTCTTCAGTCCAGCTGCAGAAAATTCAGTGGCAGACCCCTTTCCACCAGATTCTCCTTGCAGACTTCTTCGCTGAAACTCTCCCGTCCAATAGCAGCAGAGGCAACAGGTTCTCTCCCTGCAGGTTGCAAGCCTTTCCATTGCTGTCAGAAACCCTGCAGAAATCATAATAAGCTTTAGGCACCGAATGTCGTTGCCATCAAACGCTTATGGGTACAACGAAAGTTCTTGTGAATGCAAGCCGAGATGCTGGTGAGAACTTAACAGGAGATGCTCTCTGTTTTCCGATGGAGACGATAGCAACTGGATCACCAGCTCAAGCGCTGACTCCTCTTCCATCATTCTCAATATGGAGCTTCCCTTAGAGAACATTCGGTGCTGTGCCCAGTCTCAGGCCGTGCTGCTCGAGGCCACGCTGGAGCTCATCATCTGGCTTCTTTTCTACGTCCTAAACCGCTTCGCTCTGCTCCGTAGTTGATGTCATTATGTCTTGTTTCTATTTCATCCATCGACATTGATTGAGACGGTTTTGAAGGCACTCTTCACGAAGCTTTGTATCTTCTTCATCATGGAATCCCAACAACCTACTCGCAAACACTCCTTCAGAGTTTTTTTCCGTAGCAAGTCATCCTCCATAACTTTTTATGCAGCAGACCCTCCTCCCAGTAGATCCGCTTCCGGAACTTTTTCTTGCAGCAAACACTCATCCGGAGTTTTTTTTCTACAGAAGACTCTTTTCTGAAATCTTTCTTGCAGCACACCCTCCTCTGGAGCTTTTTACTTTTTTTTTTTGCAGGTCATACCTTGCAGCTTTTCTTGTTGATTGTGTATTTCCCTGCAACATTACCTGTAATAGCATTTCGCCTACTTACTGACACTGTAGAAACTACAGTCAAAGACAACCGCAGTCAACTAGTAGTTAGTTTTTTTCTCTAGGTTGTTTACTTCGCTGCAACATTATCTGTAGGAGTCTTCCACCTACCTACAGACATTGCAGAATTTGCACTCAAAGACAATCACAATCAACTAAAAAACATCTTTAAATGCTCTTGGGGTTGATTATCAAGTAGGGATGAAGACTTCAAGTTCTACCTCATAAAAAATCTTATTCGCCCATTGTTTGATATTTTCTAATCCAAGTTGAACATGGTTGTCAACCATGTTTCAACTTGAGAGGGAGTGTTAAAAATTATATTAGGAAATAAGTTATTCATGTTAGAAGTTATGCGGACTAGATTTATTTCTTTGGATTAGATTTATTTTCTTTATTTTCCTATTTTTTATTTATTTCCTTGGATTGGATTTATTTCCTTTCCTATTTTAGGCTTTCTTATTTTATGTTATTTCTTTTTCTCTAAGTAATTATTATGAATTGATTAATTGAAAATATAGGTGTTATATTTTTCCTTTCATGTATTTCTTTTTGCTTGTCTTTCCTATTATAGGATTCATGTAAGGATATTTTTACCTCTTTTCATATCAATAAAACAATTTACGCTTAATTCAAAAAAAAAAATCACAATTGGTCTTTTTTCCTCTTATACTGTTACAGCAAATAATAAAGTCTGCATTAACCAATTAATAGCGAGCGATGCTCCGTAAGATTAATGACAACAAGTGACTATGAAGAATTAACATCAACAATCACAACAAGCAGCTACGATTACAACGAGTTTATTCTAATCAAGCATTTGAAATTCAAAGTTAATCATATCCAAAACAAGATCCATCTTTGTCCTGCTATAAAATTTGGATTTTGATACAACATTTAGAGTCTTTATCTCCATTTTGTGATATCTTATTGATGATTTATTTGCGCCTATAGATTGTGATTTGAGGATGACCTCCATCAACAATTTCCACAAAAGAAATAATTCCACTTAAACATGAATGACATCTTTTTTCCTGAATTGTGAGGGATGCTGTTTATTGTAGTTTTTTTTTTTCCTCCCCGTGAAGTTAATGGTTTAGATTGATTCTCTTTCAAATCATGATTTTTTTTCCTAGTCAAGTTTTTTCTCTAATACTTGTTATTGTTATGCCGTTTTGTTCTTGGTCAAATTTGTCACAATTGAGTTATAAATTGCAGTTGAAAACTATTCATTTGCTGCTTATATTTTGTGGTTTAAATTATTATTAATTTTTATGAATTTACTGAGTATTGTATCATCATTTTGTTTTGATTTTCTGTGGTTTACATTTATAGAAAGACAAATTTTTTAGTGAACTTTGGTCTGGACAACCCAATTTCTTCTGTTATTTACAATTATTGCATCATTCTGGTTGCATTAGGAATTAAGACCACTAAGTATCCACCATCACTTTTCCCTCTTCTAGCAGTAAGATAAAATGAAAAGAAGAAAAATGAGAATAATATGGATATGTTGGAAACTGCAATCAAAATACAATTCGGAAACATCTATTGATTTTTTTTGTTTTATTCTTTTCACTAAACCACTAATTTAGCTCACTCAACTAGGTCAAGTAAATCTTTAATTTTGCACTTTCAGACTCTTCACCTTTTGTTGTTATGATTTAAATTATATGACTGAGGAAATTTTTCTTTCGCATGAATGAGGAAAAACTTGATGAAGTTTGACTTGTCATTTTCTTAACCATTCCGAACGCTAAACTTTACTTTCCCCCAAATCTTGTTCCAGATCATCTGGCCACAACAATGCCCCCTGTTGCTCTACCGAGTAGCACTGATGAGAAGAAAATGTTTAAACTCTTTACCAAGCATGAAGAACCCTCTTCCCAATCATCTCATTTAAATGAAAGCCGGAGTAGCAAATTGGGCGCCACTGATAATGACTCAGAAATTCTTGTTACCGATCTACACCATTTGAAGTTGGAGAAGACGATAAAAAATATTAAGAAAGTTATGTCACCTTCTCAGTACAAGCCAGAGAATNAGCTTAGCCCAAAGCTAGCTCAAGTTTGACCCAAGTTAGATACATATGACTAATTTAGGTCTAAAATTAAAACCCACCAAATCAATCCAAATTGACCACCAAATCAACTTCAAAACAACTTTCATCCTTCATGAAAGTTGTTTATTATGATATTTTACACCAAACAAAACAATCAATTTGGACTTAACCCATGGCTAGCCCAAGTTAGACCCAAACTTAGCCCAACATGCTTAAAATGGGTCTAAAACCAAAAATCCACCAAATTGATTAACCAATTGACCTCAAAATGACTTTCACCCTTCATGAAAGTTGTTCCTCATGATCTCCTACACCAAATGCCATATTTAATTGGG
>JXCR01091483.1:71932-85307 GCA_002079205.1 Phalaenopsis hybrid cultivar | reverse complement strand
GGCAACGGGATTTCAATTCCGATGACCGACAGCTTCTTACGGGCAAACTCCACACCAAAAATAGTGCCGACATTGTTTTCTCAGCGAACTTCTCAGCCTTGGTTTCAATTAATCTATGCACCAAACCTGTTAGGGTAGACAATGCTTCTACCACAATATTTATCTGTGCACTCATACTAGCAATAGTTTCTTGTATATTTAAGCTTATTTGTTCCTGAGATTTTAGCATCTCATATAGTACCCCAAAATCAACACTCTCTGTTGTATATCCGGGTACTGGGATTATATCACTAGAAACAATTGTACCCCTGGCATACGATTTGGGTGAAGATGGTCCTGCAGTACTTTCGTGATGTGGCAGTTGCCTTGCAGGGATCGACAGTCCCTGCTCTGGATTTTCGAGGAGTTGTACTTCATCATCACTCAAAGCTAAGAATCCATCATTAACCTACAATGAAAATGTATTCGTCAGAATCGTTGCAATCACTCTTAGAAAGCTCCTAAAAAANATGCATAAATATCAGAAAGAGGCTAAAGAAAAGGTATTTGATATTTACTTGGTTAAGTATTTATAATTACTTCTTTTGTTTATTTCATTCACACAGTATGCACAGATGAATATACTTAAAAAATTAGGCACAAACAAGTATGTCATGGTGTAGGGATAAATATAAGCTATATATGCGACCAATATCACTGTTATGTATGAGCTTCATTGTTATACTCAATCTCATAAGCAATGTTCATTTAACATGTTAAACACCAATTTATACACAATCGAATTTTCCATATAATTTATGATGATGATGATGATGTGAATATGATGCAAAGAGTTAGTAATAAAATTATTGATCACAACAGAATAATTTTATTGAGTGCAATAGCACAATATCACCTAGCCTTCAAATCACCAATGTAAGCAAAGCAAGCTGAGTGATTATGTAAATCTAGGTTTAAAAACCAATGATGCATTGATTTTTATTTTGTTTAACGTCTAACTGGCTTATATGCCTATCTAAGCACACTCTCACTTAGGATTCCAATAAGTTCTTTCCTTTACAGTGAAGTATAGCCAACAACCTTCTATATATGGGAAGAACAACACCTTTCTTTGACCGGAAAGATAAACTCAAAGCCAAATTTACAAAGGATAACTACTTTTCTAAAGTCTTCCTGAGCTTAGTGTACTACAGGCCTAATGCCAACAAATAAATTAAATAATGTTTATGCAAAAATGATTACAAATAAACAAGTTTAGATCTACAATCAAACAGGCTAAAGGGATTGAAAGAGATTGATTTTACCAAAAATAAATTCAAAGAGAAATTAGGTTTTGATGAATGCTTGATTTTTTCTGTAAAAAGTATTTTTTATTAGGCTTTCTACTTCATTTGGCGTTACTTCATCTTACATAGAGGTCAAAACAAAGACTAGCTATTGTGGATGCTGTTGGGCACCAGTCCACATGTACATGCTACGTGTCCCAAGGAGATCTCAAAAACTGCTCAGAAGGTATTTTGCATGATTTTTTAAATAATTAAATACTGTTTAAAATTATGAAATTTTNGAGATCTCAAAAACTGCTCAGAAGGTATTTTGCATGATTTTTTAAATAATTAAATACTGTTTAAAATTATGAGATTTTTCTATAGAAACTTTGATAATATTAATAATTTGCTGTATAGTTTTTAGTTAATNAAATTTTTCTATAGAAACTTGGATAATATTAATAATTTGCTGTATAGTTTTTAGTTAAATTTAATAACTCTATAATTGTTATAAAATTATCAAGAATTGTTATAAAATTATCAAAATTTGATGAAAATATAAAAATTTAGTGATTTCACCTTTTAACTGTCATTCAAAAAATACCTTGAAAAATAAAAATATACATTGGAAAATCAAGACATTTGAAGCATGCGAGTGATATGATAAATTCAACATATTCCAAAAGATTTTTTGTCGAAACCATATTTTTATTTTTAATTGAAAAATAAATTGATGTATTACAAAAAGTACATTATAATGAAACCATATTTTCTTAAAATAACTAACCATAAGTCTAAAGCTCATTCAATTTCGAATGTAAGTGTTAGTAGTTATAATAAACATTCTTTAAAGAGGTTGTATATGAAAATAATCTTGATGCTACAAAAAAAAAAAAAAAAAGAAAACAAAATTACCAACCTTGGATTAGTGGTTTTGCTTTTGTACTCTGAATTTCATGTATGATAAGGGTGGCTTATGTTTTATAAAGAAGTTTGTTTTTTGAAACTATTTCAACTTTCAAAAACACGGTCAAGTATAACCGATCTTTTGAACATATTATAAACATTAAAAATGATTAACATTAAGTAGTGTGCCTATCATCCTTTAGATTTTGGTTAAATAATTACTCAATTTATATTTTGAAAAACAACCTAAACAACCGAACTAAGAAATATGCCTTGAATTTATCATTGTCTTTGTGAATTTACCCTTTCGAAACTTGTTTCTTTAGTTGCAAACACATGCAGATTGTTTATCATTACTTGCTATCATTTCCATGGTTGCTTTGTAATAAATGAACGAGTCAAAAACTTAGTAAACTATTATATGACAACACATAAAATTTGTTATCATAAAATCACTAGTGAGCTAGTTGTATATCTTAACACGGATGAAGTGGCTGCCAGGATACATAAGAACTATTTTCCTTCACCTTATTCATACTCTATGACTAAAAATGGAAGATGGATTTCATCATCATTATTTCTCTATATTTTGATGCATAGCAAGAGCTCTGTATGTGTGTCCTCAGGCACTCTTCTGTTTATTTAGAATGTTTAAAATGTTCTACATGCAGGGGAAGGGATCATTTGCCTTTGCCTGGGCAATGGATGAAACTTCTGAAGAGAGAGAAAGGGGTATAACAATGACCGTAGCAATTGCCTACTTCGAGTCAAAGAAATACCGTGTGGTTTTACTCGATTCTCCCGGGCATAAAGATTTTGTTTCAAATGTGATATCTGGTGCTTCTCAGGCAGACGTTGCCATCCTCGTTGTTGATGCGTCTACCGGTTCTTTTGAAGCTGGGATGGGTGTCTATGATGTTGGACAGACAAAGGAGCATGCACAACTAATAAGGAGTTTTGGTGTTGAGCAAATTATTGTTGCTGTCAATAAGATGGATGCTGTTGGATACTCTCAGGAAAGATTTGATTACATAAAATTCCAACTAGCTTCTTTTCTGAGATCCTGTGGATTCAAGGAAACACTCATCACTTGGATTCCTTTGAGTGCTATGGATAATCAAAATTTGGTTAGCTTGGCTTCTAACGGTCAGATGTCTTGGTAAGTTTTTTTCTGGCTGTCTGTCACTCAGAGAAGTTGCAGTGACAAAATTGCTCCATAATGTTATTTTGTTCATTTTCTTCTTCTATTTTTGGTGAAGTTCATTATGGTTGCATTCTTTGTAGAAGCAATCTTTGCTTGTTATTTAACAATACCAACAAATCAAGCTATCTCTTCTGATCCTTGCAAGACCTATTTGGCTGATGGATATGATCTTTGAAACTTTCTACTGAATACGAGATGTCGTCGCGCAGAAAATTAATCTTGAACAACAATATAGGCTTAAATATAATTGAGTTTTACATGATGAGTTTATTTTGCAGAATAAAGAATAAGCAGCTGCAAGTTGAACCTGTAGGATTGAAGAAATATTTTCAACTGAAGAGGAACTGTTATAGCATTTGATGGACAAGTGAATGTCCACTTATATGCACGCCTGAGGAAAAAGTTAGGTGCTTTTAGAACAGATTGAAATTTAGTATTATTTTATTTAAAGAACAAGAATCTTCATGTGGGAGGATGTATGAATTGAACATTTTTACAAGTTAGTAGTAACATATGAGAGTATATAGAAAACAAGACATAGGCTACACTGATTTATATATGTTTGGGTTTTCAGTCAAGATTCCAGCCTGATCGGGAAGCATTAACTTGAGAGTTCCTCTAGAACCACCACTAGTTTTGGCTTCTTTATGGTCGAGCACAGAACTCTTACATAGTTTCCTTTCAGCTCAATGAGGGAACTGTGATCCTTTAAACAGGACAAAAAATTAACGCTTGATGATCTTTTAGAGACAGGCACTTGAACTGAGACAATAATTAGTAGGTGGAAACATAGCATGAGATGGCAATGCCAATATTTTGTAAAGGGTAATGATGGGTATATTAAGTGCAATTACTAAAAATATCATAATAAGCAAGAAGAAATTTAATGTATGGTATACATTAAAAACTATTTAACAATATTGGCAACTTACAAAGCAATTTTCAAATACGGAAAGATTGTGTCACATAGGCATCACACCTACATGTCTTGATAAGCTCAATTTCTTCAATTTATTTTATTGTTTAAATCGCGGTGGTAGGTGGCACTGAACACCTATTCATTAACCCATTACTGCCTTAACCGTGCGTAAATATATGTATGTATGTTTGTTTGTATGTAAGTCTGCATGCATTTATATATGTTTTCTTTTCAATTATTTTTTAACTCTGCCTGAACTCCAAAACAGGATCTATCATCATCAGTTTATGAATTCTAGTTCCAGCTGTAGTAGTACAAAGTTTGCAATCTGAATCAATTTCTTTTCAAAAACTAAACTTTCTTATGCTATCTTTTCTGTCTGCTGCAAACATCATTTGCTTATGTATGGGGAGCATGCTTTGCAGGTATCAGGGTCTCTGTTTGTTGGATGCTATAGACTCTCTGCACCCTCCAGAAAGGGACGTCTTGAAGCCAATTCTTCTGCCTGTGTGTGATGTTGTTTCTTCTCATTCATTAGGCCAAGTAGCTGCATTCGGTAAATTGGCAGCTGGAGCTATTCGACAAGGTTCCAAGGTACCATGTATGTATCATTTGTTGGAAATTGGAATACAGTTTAGATTTGATTATCTTTCTTGTTGAGCAATGTAGTTATCTATAACAGTTTTTGGAATGATCAGAAGCCATCAACTAGTTAAAGTTTTATAACTTCGTTAAACTATAAGACCATTATTTAGTAAAATCATCTATGTTGAATCCCTTCTTATACCAAGCAACTAATCATCAAATGCATTGTTAACTATAAAATTTTGATTGGTAAGATTGAGATGTATACACCTCTATGGTTCAATAACCCCATCAATCTGGAATTCACTGTACTAATCTTATCTTTAATGAAGCTAAATGAAAATTGTAGCCCAAATCAACATTTGTCGATAAGAAGTGGCTTGATATTTGTGTTTCTTAATCTGGGAAAATGGTAGGCTTGGATGAAATGTTGGGCTTCTTTGTATAATTTGTTTTTGCAATTCATCTCTGGTCTTTAAAAATTATACGACTCAAATTTTTGTATAGCTCAAATGGAGGCAATAGGCCCTGCCATTTTGTTTGAAATCAAAGTTCTACTTGTTATTTTAACATTTTTAGGAATTTCTAATCCAAGAAATCATTTTACATTTCGGTAATACTTAATTGCATCCGACCAAACTGCTCTTAAAAAAAATTGGTCCATCTTGAAATTTTTAATTACTATTTCTTCATTGTACGCTTCAACCGAGGTGTTCTTAACCATATGTAATATGGTCCTCGCTTTTGTAAATAAGCACATGAAATTTTTATTTTAATATAAACCCCCTCAAAAATTGTAGACAAATGAGCTTTCTTTTGTCGGTGGAGAGCACTTCTNATTTTACATTTCGGTAATACTTAATTGCATCCGACCAAACTGCTCTTAAAAAAAATTGGTCCATCTTGAAATATTTAATTACTATTTCTTCATTGTACGCTTCAACCGAGGTGTTCTTAACTATACGTAATATGGTCCTCGCTTTTGTAAATAAGCACCTTAAATTTTTATTTTAATATAAACCCCTCAAAAACTGTAGACAAATGCGCTCCTTTTTGTCGGTGGAGAGCACTTCCTACCTCTTATTTCCCCACAATCTTCTGCTTTGATTGTTTGAATCAACTACAGGTTTTAGTAATGCCACCCGGGGATTTGGCTACCGTTCGATCCATAGAGCGAGATTCTCAAGCTTGTGTTTCAGNTACCTCTTATTTCCCCACAATCTTCTGCTTTGATTGTTTGAATCAACTACAGGTTTTAGTAATGCCACCCGGGGATTTGGCTACCGTTCGATCCATAGAGCGAGATTCTCAAGCCTGTGTTTCAGCTAGAGCAGGTGATCACGTGGCTGTAAGTTTGCAGGGTATTGATATTGCTAATATCTTGCCTGGCGCGGTGCTGTGCCACCCAGATTTCCCTATCACTGTTGCATCCATTTTGGAGCTTAAGATCCTCGTACTTGATGTCAAAATGCCAATATTAATTGGATCTCATGTAAGCACCATTCCTCATTTTTCTTCAATTTTTAACCTATTTGTCCTAATCATTTAGGATAAAATTTGGTTCAAGGTAACCCAATCAAAATTTAAAAATTTTGATTTGCTAAGATTTAAGTGCAATGTATTGACGAACAATCGACTTTTGTATTTTAATCTTATCTCAAAGTAAATTCTAAGATTTAAAAGTCTATCTTAATCAAATCTTGACGAGGTTATTCCTCGCCCATTTTATTTTATCTTTTTCATTTATTCCTGTCTGAACTTAGGAAGGTTAATAATATATAGGTTGAATTTCACGTACACCATGCTAAGGAGGCTGCTCAAGTGACAAAAATAGCGTCCCTGATGGATCAAAAGAAAGGGAAGACCTCTCAAAGAGCACCTCGTCTTCTAACTGCCAGACAAAGTGCTATTATAGAGGTAAGTTCGTTTGTGAGATGATCCTCATCCTAATATTTTTGTCTAAAAGGTTATCTTGGGCTACACTAAAAGNCCATTCCTCATTTTTCTTCAATTTTTACCCTATTTGTCCTAATCATTTAGGATAAAATTTGGTTCAAGGTAATCCAATCAAAATTTAAAAATTTTGATTTGCTAAGATTTCAGTGCAATGTATTGATGAACAATCAACTTTTGTATTTTAATCTTATCTCAAAGTAAATTCTAAAATTTAAAGCTCTATCTTAATCAAATCTTGACGAGGTTATTCCTCGCCCATTTTANTTGTTGCTATATATCTTGTTGGTGGGATTAATGTTTCAATAATTCGACCTTTTTCTCACTGTAAGTAGATTCTACACAACCATAATCTGGTTTAGTTTCTATGACATAGCAGCGGTAGCAGTGGCGGCAACTATTTAAGGCAATATGTCGATACTATCAATATCACTTTATTTTTTGTAGAGGATCATTTTGGTTCCAGTGTCTTGAAGTGTTAATTTAGTCCCCAGAGTTTTTTAATATTGGCTAAATTAATACTTAAATAGTCCACATGTGGGGACTATTTTACAATTTAGAAATTCTAGAGATTTATTTGGTATTTTTATAAACTCGGGAACTAAAATTTCCTCATGTACACAGTCTGAAGACTATTTTGGCGCTTTACTCCTATCCAAATTANAGAAAGGGAAGACCTCTCAAAGAGCACCTCGTCTTCTAACTGCCAGACAAAGTGCTATTATAGAGGTAAGTTGGTTTGTGAGATGATCCTCATCCTAATATTTTTGTCTAAAAAGGTTATCTTGGGCAGTCCCCAGAGTTTTTTAATATTAGCTAAAATAATACTTAAATAGTCCACATGTGGGCACTATTTTACAATTTAGAAATTCTAGAGATTTATTTGATACTTTTATAAACTCGGGAACTAAAATTTCCTCATGTAACAGTCTGAAGACTATTTTGGCGCTTTACTCCTATCCAAATTCTTAAATTTACAAAATTATGTGTGCATTGCATTTCATAATATGTTGTGGTCTTTCAATGTGTTTATTCCATTTCCTAACCATTTTTAACTTTGTTTGGTGACTTGATTTGCTCTGGTTGTTCTTAATAGGTCTCTTTAGATAGGCCGGTCTGTGTGGAAGAATTTTCTAGCTGTCGGACGCTCGGAAGGGCATTCCTGCGGGCTTCTGGAATCACCATAGCTGTTGGCATCGTGACTCGAATAATCGGCGAGGACGAACAATAGTTTTCTATAATGAATTTTTGCTGCCATGCATCGGCTTATTATCTTAAAAAGACTACCAAGAACTTAAATTTTTATATTTGTTAGTCAAGAGAAGTAATCATCTTCTTTTGTTGTTTTTCTATAAGCTGTGGCACTTCATTTATGTCACAGAAATCTATCAACTAACACAAATCATGATGATGATGTCATGTTAAATGTAACATATTTGTATAGACTTGGTAGAGTCTTCAGATATACATAAAAAACATAGAGAATAAATCCATATAATAGATTTCAACTTAACTACTAAAATTGATGAGAAAAAATATTTCCAGTTCTCGGAATTCTTTCACCTCTAAATGTTATAAATTGGTTTTATTAGTATCATATTCATTAAAATCATTTGTAATATGCTCTTTGTTAAACAANCACCATAGCTGTTGGCATCGTGACTCGAATAATCGCCGAGGACGAACAATAGTTTTCTATAATGAATTTTTGCTGCCGTTCATCTGCTTATTATCTTAAAAGACTACCAAGAACTTAAAATTTTATATTTGTTAGTCAAGAGAAGTAATCATCTTCTTTTGTTGTTTTTTGTACAATCTGTGGCACCTCATTTATGTCACAGAAATCTATCAACTAACACAAATCATGATGATGATGTCATGTTAAATGTAACATATTTGTATAGACTTGGCAGAGTTTTCAGATATACATAAAAAATATAGAGAATAAATCCATATAATAGATTTCAACTTTACTACTAAAATTGTTGAGAAAAAATATTTCTAGTTCTCGGAATTCTTTCACCTCTAAATGTTATAAACTGGTTTTATTAATATCATATTCATTAAAATCATTTGTAATATGTTCTTTGTTAAACACTAGCCATGCATTTTATATGAAAATGGAAATGCAAAATGGGTGTTCAAGTGTTATCTCTTTTTTACATTGTTTCCCGTTGGAATTATAATTAGTGGGGGGTATATTGATCATTTGGATTTTTTGAAGGGTTAGCGTGCATTAAGTTGGCTGGGGCTAAGTTGTCCTTCAAGTCTTGTCACCATGAACGACTATTTTACCCCCTCATAATTAGGATTACTCTACACTATTAATATTAAGTTTATTGTACACACATTTTCTGAAAATTTTGTACAAATTTTTAGTACTAATTTATTAGTATTGTTATTTTTTAGGGGAAGATGGGGAAATATTTTCATACGGAATATGGACGCAGAATTGTGTGCGTAATAACTTTCGCTTCGCGGTTATTGGGGGGGTTACTGAGATGTTATTGAGGTGTTAATTTCAATAACATATAACCCCAATAATATTTCAATAGTCTTTGCGGGTTCTATTTAGATGTTATTCATAGGTTATTACATGGGTATTGCGGGGTTAATGAAATACGCACTCAAAGTCATATGAAAATATTTGTCGGTAAAATGGGCATTAGAATTTAACTTATTGAGATTTTTTATTTTATTTTTAGCCTAAATTAATGACAGTAGTCAACATAGTAGTCTTTTTTTTTTATAATAAACTTAAACAAAACATAAAACTTAAAGAATAATGCGTTTCTTTTTTCTAAGTTAAGTCTAAATGATATGAAGTGCGATTTAAATCTATAAATTTATAAAAAATTAAATTCTCAAACATAATGTAAACATGACGGTGTAACTAGTTGTGACTAAAGTGGTGCCCACAAACCAAATATGACGTTCAGGCCAAATTATGACTCTTCAGTCTTCACAGATTGATTAACGGGGGTTTTATGATGCCACATGATTGTCTTCATTCCTGAAAGAGAAAGTGAGCGTGTAAATAATAATAATAACAACAATTACTGTAGTGAGGAAAAAGATTTGAAAAAACTGGAAAAATAAAAGAAATAAGAGAATCTGAGATGTTCGTCTTCATTTCAGACAGCGAAGACCATTTTGATCGGCATCAAGAACGTCGGAACCCAAAAGAGCGGAGTAACGGCGGGCAGCTTTTTCATGAATTTCACTGCTACTAAACTGGAGAGTGGTGAAATCGGCTTGGAATGAATGGAAACCCTAGGACGCAGTAAGGCTCCCAACCAGATCAGATCGGCTACAAGAAACACTGGCGAACCAGCGGCCTACTCCGGCAGCTGAAATTTACCGACGAGAACTGGTTGTCTTGGTGTCTTTCTATCAGCACAGTCGCGAAGTGGGAAATGGAAACCTCCGACGGCGGCGGTATCGGCCTCGACTGCAGCGTGGGCAATATCGTTTGGGTTCGTCGGAGGAACGGTTCGTGGTGGCCTGGGCGTATTCTCGGGCATGAAGAGCTGTCGGAATCGCATCTGATGTCACCGAGATCCGGAACGCCGGTTAAGTTGCTTGGTAGAGAAGATGCCAGCGTGTGAGCTTGCTCTCACCTCTGCACTTTTACATATTGGGCTCTTTCACTTCGATCCATGAACATATATAGGTGTTTTTTTCTATGAGCAAGTTGCTGTTAAAAGTTTTTGTACCTCTGTTTAGGAACAGAAGTTTTCATTGTTGTGTTTTAATTGTTTGGTGTTTTTCTTAACTCGGTCAGTATGTTTTCTCTATGATTTCGTTCAAATGAGTATTTCTGGAATCGGGACAGTTCATGAGGGGAATCGGCGGTTCTAATGCAGTAGGATTTGCCTAACATGTATATACTTCTATATTAGAATCGAGAGAGTTCAATCTTGCATGCATCACAGGTTTAGTTTCACAATACTTTTTCTCTCATAATAATGTACAGAAATTTCTTGGTTGCTTTTGAAATCATATATCTATTATCTAACCAGAAAGCTCTTGTTATTTTTTTGTGATTTATGATATGTTTATGCAGTTTTACATTTTGTTTGCTGATGATCATGGCATATCTTCATGCTGCAAACTCTGTAGCAGGACAGGGTTATGAATTACGTGTTATTTGTCATGCTCAGGAGCAGAATTAAGTTCTCTAAAGCCCATGGTGAATTTGCTTTTGAGCAATTAAAAGCTTTTGTTTATTATGAAAAATGTAACATCAAACTAATGCATTTAAACTGAAATTGTCTTTCTGTTAGAAGTTCTGTTTCCAACTTCTACAGATTAGTAAACTGACTTGCATTTTCGATCGCTCTTTTACTTGTTGTTTTCTTAATAATTATAGATCTTATACCTTTAGAGTTGTAAATGATTTGAGATTGAGCTGATCCAACCTCGGCTATTAGGAAAAACTATTATCAATTTTTATCCATTATTGTTCTTCCAAGGCAAATACTTATTGTTGAATAATTTCATGCATCTATATATCTATATACTTGCATTGTTGATAAAATGCATATAAATGCATAGATACATGCATAAATATATTCATAACATTTTGATCCAATTTTGAGCTAACGTGGTTCAATTTAAGCCTAGCTTATTTCTTGTTCGATTCAAGTTGGGATTGGGTTGTTTCTTTTGATTTTGGCTCTGTTCAAAATAAAAGCAGTCAAATTTCTCTTTGATCTCTAGGCTAAATTCATAACGCAAATTTTTATAGGACCAGTTTATTTGTAATGGACCACTTGCATATTTTCTGCCAACTAGGTTATTTAGATGCAATTATATGCTATTAACAACAAATTTAAAGCCCAACATGCAGACATAATATGTTGTAAATTAAGTTTGATTACTTTGATGATGGCATGATCATAGATCAACTATGATTGAAAAGTGGGCGCTATTTCTGTGTTTTACTTGAAATATTTTCTACAACCAAAGCCCATGTACTTATTCTAAAAATAAATAAATAATTTTCATATAGTTTTATTTGATTTGAGTACATATACATCCTTCTTTAAAATTTTATGATTAACATATTCCTTCAATGTTTTTAGGTATATTTTTTCAACCATAATGGCATCCATTTTTTAATCTTGTGAACTTATCTTTATTATTGTTGACATCAGATGATTACAAGTCTAGAATTCCTAATACAACTAAAGCGATGCAATATATAATGAGCTTGCAAAAGAATCGGATTCATAGATCAAAGATAACTAAATATACAAACTTACTCTCGTTAAGCGCAAACAAGAATTTAAATGATAATACAAAAATTGGATAAACTTAAAATATATATAAAAAAATTGAACTGCATCAAATAATTGAGCAGTTTTAAATTTTCACAATAATTAAATTTACAGTTGTATCAAAATTGAACAAAATCAAGAATTACTGCAAGCTAATAAAGAATTATTTAGAAGAAATAAGATAAATAATTGAGCTTACTAAAGTAAAAAGAATTTAGGCCTTGCGTTAGAAGCCTGCTATGTATAATAGAATTCTTGAACGGAAGGCCAGGATGATGTCTGCTGTTATAGATGGATGGTGGAGGGAGATGTAGTGCAGCAAGTAGCTGCAGCACACCAGAGAATAACAGCCTTGGATTTACCATTTGTTGTGTACAATACTAATAGGATCCTTGTGAAGAGTATGAAACATGGAATGAAATTGGATTTTTAGTTCTTTCTTTTCTATTTTTTTGCTATGGACTTTATTGGATATATTTATTGTGGCTTGATGCATTTTAGCCTTCATTGATTTCATTCTCATTTTTATGGAACAGTCATGTAATTCTTGCAGTTCCTAATATCGTCCATACCGAAAACTTTGCTGATGCTTCACATTCTTGTCTGAAAGAGTCAAAATAATAGGCATCATTTCACTTATAATCTCGTAAATTGATGTTTTGAAATGCACTTCAGGCCAATTTTCAACCTTTATTTTCGGCACATGGATCAGGTTTGAAGTCATAAATAGCGTCATGCACTTTTTGGGATTACATTTATTTACTGATGTACAAAACATGTAACGAGCTTGTTAAACTGTATTGCCGTTTTTTTTTTCTGTGCTAATAGGCAAATTGAGAGAGCATGCTTACTAGGGATATATATATATATATTTATCAATATGATACTAACTTGGTGTTTATTTCAGGGATTGGTACAACCTGGAAAAATCCAAACGGGTCAAGGCATTTCGGTGTGGAGAGTTTGATGCTTGTATTGAGAGGGCTGAAGCTTCCCAAAGCATTCCCATTAAAAAGAGGGAGAAATATGCTCGTAGAGAAGATGCTATTCTTCATGCCCTTGAGCTCGAGAAAAAGCAGAAATTAGGAGCTACTTCAAATGCTATCAGCAGTAAATCCATTGGAGCTTATAAAAGAGAGCATATCACTTTGTCTTCTCCAGAAACTTCTATAAGGCATGAAGAACCTGTTTCACGCGGGAAACTATCCTTCAAGTGTGAAAACTTACATAAAAAGGTAGTTTTTTCACACGAGGGAGA
>JXCR01091483.1:40213-67315 GCA_002079205.1 Phalaenopsis hybrid cultivar | reverse complement strand
CCCCCCCCCAAGAACAATAAATAAAATAAAATGTACATGGACCATTTTTACCCTTCCTTTTTTCATAAATATATATACATGAAAATATGTATTTCTATTAGATGAGTTAACAAACATTGATTTTATTTAAAGTTTTGGGTATGATATAAGTAAATTTATAAGAATTTTTTGATATTTTTATATAAATCCCCCAATGATCAAAAGTAGTAAGGTTGTATTTGCAAAAATAAGAAGAAATGAGATTCTTAGAAGTAGATTTTCTTTTCTGAAAAATGATAAAAGCGGTTAATGTAGGTTTTGTAGCTTAGAAGGTATAATATGATTGCATGATGTTTATATTTATTAATGATTTATTTAGAAAAATAAATCTGTAAATAGACTAAAATTAGGAGGTACTTCATGGTGGATCTGTAAAGGTGGAAGGCTGAAATATTTTTTTGATAGAAGTATCTATTTTTAAAATAAAATTTATAATAAACGACCTCTTGCCCTTTCTCGTGAAGAAGGTGAGATTTAGCACTTTCATTTGATATGAATCTATGACTTTGCTTTCTTTTTTCCCACTTGAGGCAATATGGTGTCATTGCTGAAGGTGATTGTATTTTCCATGGACTATAAATGGAGAGGTGAAGGTTTTGAATTAATTTTTGGGAATGATGAGTGATAAATTGCAATGTGTATGGCTCATACTTATGATTTTGGAGAAAAAATTCTCCAACCAATTGGCCACGATTTTTTTCACAAGGGTTTGAATTGCTTAAAAATAAAATTCAATCATGTGAGCAGCTTCTCTTGTTGTTTCAGTAGGTTTCCAGTAACATGTTAGAGCTTTATGTTCAGGCAAGAAAATTTTACTTAATAGCTATTGGGAGATATGATTAAATTAATTTTAGCCACAGAAGTTGTTGAAAGAAATCGACAACTTATGAGTGAAGTCTGCATAAGTGCAACTGGCAAGGAACCATGCTTATTTTCTCAATTTGCGAACTTATTTCATTTTTAAAATTGCGCATTTGCAATATGATTTATTTTTAAGAATTCATTTTCTTGTCTTTTTAAAGGGTTTTGCAATTCCTTTCGGAAAGAAACTTGAATGCCCACCCGGTGTTTAGAAATAAAATGCTGACTATTTTTTCATCTTTTGATTTTCATTTTAATTTGTCCTCTTTGTCTCAGGCGATCATCTTCTTTTATTTTATTTGATTTAGTTTCTATTTTATTAATTTACATTACTTGTGCTTCTTAATTTGCAGATTCAACTGATATACTGTTACCAGGATCAAAAGATTGTGATCCTTCTGAATTTCAAGTTACAGGAGGGTTCAGGAGCCTGATCCAGGAGGATGTTACTCTTTCTGGATTTTTGTCCCAGCTACAAGGGCAGCCTAAAGACACTTCTTCTGAGGCTGGTGTTTCTAAGTGGCGCATGAAGGGTAAACGAAACATTCGAAATGTAGGAAAGAGGCTCATGGATGCAGGCGACATAAAATCATGCTGCGCTGATTTAGATAAATGCAGCAGGTCCATCAGCTCAACATGTGAGAGCAAAGATAGTCTGAAGTTTGGCAGTGCAGAACCATCCAACCAAAGGATTGAAGGCCGGGGCTTTTATCTCATAAAGGAGGAGTTTGAAAATCCTCATTATGAGAATGATTTGGTTGATAAGGATTTGGATCAGAACGAGATGAGTGTATATGGTAATATGAGAATTCCTATACAATCTATTAGGAGCCACTGCAGCCTCAATGATTCTGATGAGGATTCCCATGGTTTAAACCCATCTATCTGGGAGCCATCTAATTTGACTTGTAATCCACTGTGGGAAGAATCAGTTGATCTATTTGACCAGGCTTATGTCACTCATCCTGAAAATGAAATGGAGCCTCTGTTAATAGACGTGGATTTGAAGGTTCAAACTAGCTATCAAGGTGAGCATGTTCCTCTGGTTTCACTAATGAGCAGACTAAATGGAAAGGCAATAATAGGTCATCCCATTCAGATTGAAATCCTGGAAGATGGCTCTGCCAGCCACCTTGCCTCTACACACGATGCTATTATGGACGAAAGCGCCGCTCCTCAAGCTATGTGGCGAACTGCCAGAAGAACTGCAATGCAGAGAGTTCCTCGTTCAATTCCTTCGGCTGCATTGGAGGAAGAGGATGCTGACCTGTTCCAACATTCAGGACGTGAAAGCAAACTCCCATTACACAAGGAGGCATACTATCACTACTTGAAGCACCAGGTGAGACCTGCTAAGAAGAGAGTTTCCCTTCTTCACCAGTCAGCTTTAAGGAAGTTCCAGAAGAAGAATGCAAAGAGATTAAGCTTATCCAGTAAGAAGACAAGAACACTATCTTCCCTGGCATCTGATGAGAAGCTGAGCGGTGAGTGTGATGGACATAAACTTGATGGTTTGATTAAAACGGAGGACTCGGTACCGCTCGTGACATGTGTGCCTGTAAAAGTTGTATTCAGTAGGATTCTGGAAGCAGTTGGTAGATCACCGTCATCGGAGGCTCACCGTGTAATAATGAGCAGTCCAGGCCGAACTCCCTAGAATTGTTTTATATGTCTAATTTATTTGCTTCATAGGTGTGACCAGGTTTTGGTCCTCATGCTTCATGTGCTCTGCTGGATGGAGCTAAGCTTTTTTTAATGGCGCAGAAGAATTTTCATCTTCTAGCTGATGGAGGAAGTGCCTTCTCAGAATGACGATTAACATATTCTGTTAATACCAATTGAGTGAGTTCACTAAGCTTAAATATTCTCCATTGTTGAATGTGAATCCTTTATTTTATTCAAAGAGAGTAGGGGCTTGTTTTTGTTGAGCTTTTAGCTTATAAGACAGTAAAATGGCCCATTTCTGACGTGTTGTGTTGCTGAGATATGGTGCTTCTGCTGTCACAAGAGATATTTATCATTCAGCTCTCGGTGGGCTGACTTCTGTAAAGTACTGACTAATAGTTTTACCATTTAGCTTGGTTCAACTGTTCAACATAATATACCGATGAGTTTCTCGGGCATGTAAAAGAGCTGTATGTGAGGTAACAAACATATACAGAAGTTAATTATTTATCTATTTATTTTTAACATTAGTTGTAATTGTGCATTTCAGCATTATGTGAGTGTTAGATATTTACCTTAGTCTAGCTTTGTTAGCTTTATCATCCAAGGGATGTTTTCAATTTTGTTGTTTTTTTTTACCTTAGTGATTGCATAAAAACTAATTTTTAAGAAGGATGAAAATGTTATTTTGCATAATTGCTTAATAATTTAAAAAAGTTCAAAGTGTAAATTTGCACATTTAAATGGTATATGAATCATAAAAAAGTAAGTTCAGTTTCACAGATTTAGATGAGATATTTATCAAGACTTTATTTTCTGGGATTTCTGAGGAATTAGGGTAACAAAAGAATCCTTATCAACCAAATGCGCTGGAGAGAAAAATGAATAAAAATAATAGAAGAAATACATTGCAAAGTACTATTCTATCTTTCACCATTAAATTTAAATTTCATTAATCTTTATTTCCTTAGCAATACAATATTTGACTAGTAGAATTTTAACGACAAATCTGAATGAGTATTTTTTTCACCTTTTTATTTAATCTAGTAAAACCTAAAATGAATTTAATAGTCAAAGTAAAAAAAGAAAAGTGAAGGTAGAAATAAAAAATTGTAAATCTTGCAATTGAAATGATTAGTTTTTTTTAGTGCTTAGAGATAAGATAAAACTATTTGTTTTTAGCCAAGAGATTGTAAGTTTGAATTACGCTATTATGTCTATAGAATATGACTAAAGAGTGCAAATTTATCACAAGTAATGTTGATATGATGAAAATGATTAAATATTTTAACAGAATAATGTAGCAAGGTGGTGATTATAATACAGGATGATAAATGAGATGTGTTGTGTTTACAAAATATTGAGAATTGTAGTCATATGTTGAGTTGCATTATTTATGTTCCTATGATGATACTCGGTGCAATTAAGGATGGATTTTTATTTTGTCAAAGTGGGGATGATGGAAAACTATCAGTTGACTCACATTTACTTGTCTCAGGATTTCAAGTCAATGATTTCAAGTCAATCCTTCACATTGACGCCATTTCAAACAATTTTATAATAAAGATTAAGACATGGATAGAACTCAAGTTATAACAACATATGCATATTGATGATGTCCATGGATAAAATTAAGCATCATGTGCAATTATCTTTGAGGGGCAAAAAATGCTATGCATTTATGCTAGGATATTAATAAGAGTAGAAACAAATATGTTACACATAGTTAGGTATCATCAAAGACAACATACTGTGAATAAAAATTTTGACATTCATTCAAAACATATCAATAACAAAATGAAGATCACTTAAAGAATTATCTTTAATATATGAAGTTATGACAATAACAAAAAGATGGGCTTGACATTTTGTCCACATGGCCCTTTCAGGCCGAGCCACACATGTTCGATAGTAGCAATGACATTGGAAGCAAGGTTGTAAGGTGAAGCGAATCCGGAAAGATTGACTCAGTTTGGATTGTTCTCTGCAAATCAGAAACATGAAGTTGGAATCACCGGTAATCACGTATCAGCATGCCACAATGAATATGTACCCACACGGCTCATCACATCCTGGAAATAGGTTTCAGCTGAAATTTGAAATGAAAAATGCTAGAAAAGAGGGTGTTGCGAGCAACATTTCACAAACAAAGCCCTTCTACTCTCAGCCCTCTTCTCTAAATTAGGCTAGGCTGTTATACTATTTAGATTCAGAGAGATTTGCTATTTAGATTCAGAGAGATTTGTTGCTCTTGACTATCCTCGCTTGTTTTTTCTGCTAATAGGTTAGATTCTCGGTTGAACTTTAGGAAACTCCCAAAAATGGAATTTGTCAAACGTGCCAGGAACTGACTCTCGCTAACCACATGCTTAATTTACTGTGATATGAGTCAAGCACCTAAAAAGACTTGGGCATATTGTATAAAAAATAATCTTAATTTCTAAGAATTAAATGAAAATATGACACTCAATAGGACCCAATAGATAAAAAGGATTCATGTAACCAACCCCACTGTGGTATAATGGCTTGTTGTTGTTATTGTTATTGTTGACGATGATGACTCTTGCACCTCACTCTATCACCTAGCTTTAGTGGGCCTTCAACACAGAAAGACAGTTTTTTCACCCCCTATATATAGGCTTTTTCAGGTTTGAAATACTCTGCCTCTGATACTACACTAACGGCTTAACTCATTGCTTCTATTGTCTCGCTATACCTAAGCCGGGGAACATGGCATCGGCCTGATGACAACTATCCTAAGATATTTGTCTGAACAAGTACTTGTGCGAAGCTTCTCAGCTCAGAACCAACGCCTTCTCAAACTATGACAGCCTTTTCCAATGTGGCAAGATTTCCACCTTGCTGTGATAGGAATGAATATGAACAAATAAGCTTTAGCTAATGTAATAAAGGCACTAATTGCTATTACATTAAAGACTAATTATTTTCATTATTCCAAAAAGTTCTGTAAGAGATATGTAAGGAATGAAAGAATTCCACCCACCTACGAAATGTTACAAGTAATGAAGAACGGAACCAAGGCTTTGAATATAAGGTGCGAGTGTTGTTGATTTGTTGCGTCACAAGGGCAAGATGAAAGATGGGGGGCTCCATTCCATTCAAAGTAAGCATCTGGATAATCATGCATGGAAATGAGGGTCGGATTAACCTCAAAAGGAATCTAAAAATGGATTTGACCTAAAGTTTCAAGGTATGTCCGACCAAATATTTTATCAACCCAATAGTGAAATCTTGCAAATAAAGCAAAAAATAGCTCCCTTGGAAAGTAAATAATGGAAATGTGCAACCACATCTTAACTAAAGCCCTCTACTGGTCTACTTGAGGAAATCATGCTAAAATAGATATGGCGCTATCTACTCCAACCAGCTCGAAAGTAGGAGGAACATAAGGGGAAATATTTTATCTTGTAGTTCGCAACGGGGCCACTCCAGCTAGAAAAGCAGACATTTGGAGTGCATTTTCAAAAAGAGAGATCTTTTTTAGATAAGTATAATGTAACAATCTTGAGATCTTATGAATAGAAATAAAAGTTATTGTATTGCATACACATATAAGGTAATTATTATTTCTCTCGAGAGATGTTTTTCTTAGCGTCAAATGGATTCCTAACTGGTCCTAGGTATCTTATCGTAATTTTTGCTTGTCATCTAAATTCAAACTATTAGAGAGTATTATTTTATGCAATTTCTTTAGATGATAATTCTAGCTTTTTTTTATTTTTACTTGCAGAAAAAGGTCCAATCTAATTAAAAAAACATGGTAATGATTTCACTAAATTTGATCATCTGATGATTTGGTTAGGAGAGTTGATGTTTTAGATTCGACTTCTGTTAAGAAAGACAGAGGTGGACCTAAAAAGACTCGGGCATATTGTATAAAAAACGATCTTAATCTATTAGAATTAAGTGAAAAATATGACATTCAATAGGACACAATGGAGAAAAAAAATTCATGTAGCCGACCCCAATTAGTGGGATAAAGGCTTAATATTGTTGTTGTTGCTGTTGTAATTGTGATACATATCATTTTCCTTATTGGATGTGGAGAAAGGCTTAGGTAGGGTCATTAAGAATATATTTTTAAATGCAGAACGTATGGTTTGCATTTGCCATTTATGAAAAAAATATGAAGATGTGCTTCCATTGTAATAATGGTCAAAAGATTCGAAGCTTAGTTTGAACATCTGCTAATGCATATACTAAATATGAATTTGATGCCAAATTGTAGAATTATTTCATACATGACTGAAAGTTCATTCAATCTTACACTCCTTATTCAAGTGATTAAAAAAGGATTGATGAACTCACATAGTACAAATAATCTATTTGAGTTATTTAATGTTTGAATTGGAGAGGCAAGAAGAAAATCTATTATCGACATAATTGACATGATCAGAGGCATGGTCAAGAAGCAATGGCGCAACTCGTCAAGTTAGGGAGGGCAGTTAGTATCCCCCATATTGAAGAGTATGTTGGAGAGATATATTAGGGAGATGACTTTGAGGAAAGAATGATTCACCATCATATAATCAACCATCATCCAGGGTGGAGATTGAAGATTTAAGTACATATCAATAATAACGGATGTGTTTGTTAGATTTGTAGATTTTGGCAAATAATTGGACTAGTTTGCCTCCATGCATCTGCATTAATTTGAAAACAATGAGCCCCATGACACTTATTTATATGAGAATCATTATGTTATTAAGTAATTTTCTCTTAAGCTTTGTGCTTAATAACTTGATTTTTGTACTTCATTATTGGTATAGTATCATCATTGTTTTCTACTTCTTGCTATCAATTTTAAATCTACAATGGCCTACAAATGTTCAATATCTACTCTTCATGGGAAGAACTAATGGAATGTGGTTAATGATGGTGTTGAGACTGGAGTTCTTAACATTCTAATGCCTAGAGGTAGACCTTGGATGAGAAAACTAAAAAATTTTCTAGAAATCAAGAATAAAAAAAAAAGCATTAAGTGTTCATAAATATATACATTGCGATTTTCACGGTCATCATAGAAGCACTTGCACGAAGCTACTCGGTCAATCGTGCTAAAAAACGCTTGATATTGGCATCGCAATATTCTACTCCATATAATCTAAAGTTAAATGTGTGCTGCCTGGATTTATTTCATATTATGAAAATTTTGATAACCTGCTCTTCATTCATTTGCTGCTATATAGACAGCAAGCAAGTGCAACTTCATAAAAATGGCCGATATTTCATTTTTTGTTGTTACTGCATCATCAAGCCCAGCTACTAAAAAACACCATGCTTTCTGCAGCTTATTTGGTTTGAATTAATGCACTGCTATCGTAGACCACTTCTCATGAGAAAATCACTTATTGCACTGTAACAGATAATGAAAAGATTCAGTCTGTAAATAAAACCTTCAGCAAATTTCTTAGTTCTGATTGTAAAGCATGAAATCTGAAGGCCCGTGATTGGTTAAAATCAAAGAATTTGTTGAATGTTTTGAGTGAGAACTGAGAAGGCCCTATTGGGAGAGGAGAAATATTTGCGTAGGTAAGACCTACGCAGCGCTACGTATGTCAGGTAGGTTATAGGGAGGGTATTGAGGGTTATATCCGCATATACAGCTCTGCGTACCTCTTAAGTACGCATATTTTTTTGTATTGGGAGACCTTGATAGGAGACATTAGAAGAGGAAGAGTGGGAGTAGAAGGATTGTTATTAAACTTTTCTTACTTCGAATACAGCCCGACTGGCCTATTTATAGACCCTGCAGCTAAAATAAATTTAAGGGAGATTTGCATGTGTTCCACCAACTTCCTACGTATTAACATATCAATCACCTAAATTTTAATTTTTATGTACAGGCAGACCCACTTATGTTGAAAACATAGGAATTGGGTGGGAGATTTGTAAAGGTCCTTAAATTTAAACAACCTAAACTTAAAAATTAAGGCAAATTAACTAAGATAAACAAAGACAACCTGAATATTAAGTAAATAGTAAAATTATAATTAATAAAATATTAATTTAAATGAAATCCCTCTGCCGTCCTAATGGCTTATGTAGCTAGGACTCCAGACATAAGCAGGTGCAACAAGTGAAGTTCTTATTTCAACCACATCTAACATTTATCTCTTCCATGCTAGATTTGAACGTGAAAGGCTTCTCCTCCATTGGCAATTTCAAGATTTTTTCTTTTTTTTTTTTTTCTAAGTTAAAAAATGTAGAAATCATAACACCGTTCTCCAGACAAAATTTGAGATTTTACTTAGTTTCATGCGCCTCACTTTGGATTCCAAGATATATGTAGCCATTCATAAGAGGAAAGGGACCATCCATCATGCAAAAGATTCCCCCATGACAGTGGAGAAAATATTACATCCAGTTTTCTGGGATGTAAGGGAATTTGTCGCGTAGCAAGTGGGCCTCACTTTAATGCACGGGTTGGGTAGTTTTTTAGAGGGGTGGAGCCCACTTACCACGAGCACACTCCCACGGGACTCCAAACATAAATTTCCGGATGTAATATTTTTTCCATGGCTGTAGGAGAACTAAAACTTGCAACTTCCCCATGAGCACCACAAACCTTTCTTCTCAGTTTGAAATTAACAGTTTTTAGTGTTAAACAATACTGGCATAATTGGAAGGACGGAAAGAAAGCAAAACGGCATAATGGATCCAACCATTGAAAACTGAGTTGGAGTGGTCGGCAATATTATAGAAAAGAAGCATACAAATTCATTCCGCCACACAAAAAGCTCTCAAATCACTTGCCGAATAATTAATGGTTGGTATTCAATAATCCTATATATTTGTTTTTTTTTTTAATGACAATTATTTGCTTGGCTTTATCTATCTGAAAAGCCAACGGAATATTCTTCCATTCTATCATGAATCTTGATGCAATTTTTAAATTATGACATTCTAAAGTTAAATTTTAGGATTATTTGGCTTAGATTTTAACAAATTTATGATCAAATTGAATGCGTTTAGGCTTAACAAAACAAATATAGTAATATCGAAATTGATTTGATATGAGTCTAAAAAATCTCAAATCAAGAATTTAAAATGATTACGAATGACAAAGCATAATTATTAAATAACTCCCAAATTTTATATGTTTCAAGCCGAATGGTGTGCTTCAATGAGAGGAATCCAACAAACCTTGCACCACTCACTTTTAAAATTATTAACACCGATAAATATTGAATGAACAACTTATGATCAAAAGAATAAAACTTGGCAATCCAATGGAACGATTCGAGATTTTGGCCAAAATAATTAAAATTTCGCTCCGAAATATTATAAATATTCTCTATTTGATAGAGGGACGCTTGAAATTAAAGAAAACTTAAAGATCTAATAAATTCTAGGGCTTAATGTCTAATGCCGACAAGTAGACGTGTTGAAAATTGAGCCGAAACATTAACTTGACATGAACTTGACTAAAAAATTATGGGGTTGGCTTGAACCAAATGATTCTAGGGCCAGGTTCAAGTTAGGAATCCTAACCCATTTAATTGTTTGAGTTATTTTTAGACTGACCCATCAACCTGAAATTGACTCATTAACCAAAAATTAACTCAAAACTAACCAATTAACCTGAAATTGACTTGAAATCAAATTCTAAATTGGCTTGCATTTGACTTGATTTAAACCCGAATAGTTGTTATACCTTATGTTAAATATGTTATATAAGTCAAGTTTAGTGTCAACATGTTGAAGGTAGGTCGGGCTCAGACCAGCTTAATAGTCGGGTCGGGTTTTGGTCAAATAGTTTTTAGGCAGATTAATTTTGAGTTAGACTCATGCCTGACCCTCGAACCCAATTTAACACATCTACCTACAGCTTTATTAACAATTATTATCATACTACCACAATCTGTCATTCTCGTTTGACTACTATCAAAAATGCTATCATTATTGATTTTTCGTCTTTGCATAACCATTCTCTATGTTATCTTTATTTGAACAAGTCAACTCAACAAGCAAGGCTAAACAATTAATCACCCCCACAAAAAAGAGTTGTCATAGATGAATGTGAGGCCCATCCAATGTGACGATTTAATCTAAAAGTCCTCTAAGAGCAAAGGTAGTGTACTCATACAATTCAACCCAAAGTTAAGAGAATACAGTACCAACATGCAATTACTAATAGATACACTTATTTTAAAAGTAAAGATTATATGATACAAGATATATGACAAGTAACTATTATAGAAATATCAAATGCAAGGTACTTAGCAAGCATCACATTTGAACAATTATCCACTATCAACATTATCATATACATCTCCAACTAATCAGTATTTTCATGATCCAACCCACGCATGCTTATTCTTCTGGGGGACTGCCGGACAACAAAAGCCACTCATTAATGCATTATACATCCATGAATGATAGGAGTGAAAGTTAGCTCATTTATGCACTTATATTATTGAGCTTCTTTGCAGCTTCAGCGTCCCCAATTCTAACCAAATGATTCAATCCCGTTTCACTACCATCCTAAAAGAGAAAAAGGGACCAATCAGTATACATGATCAACTTGGTTTCTATATATCTTTCTGCTCCTGCATTTGAGAAGATAAATGGCAGTGGAGTCATTGCTCATGCTAAAGCTGAAGCTGCTGGCTGCTTCCGCCAGCGGCGGCGCCCACTGCCACCTCCACGTGGCGCTTCTCTGGTTCTTCTTGCTCAAGCTCCCTCTGGCCGCACGCATGAGAGCCGGTTCTTATGCCAACATGGCTCTCACCATGAGACTCTTCTTCTTCCGATTGAGCCGTGTGCTCTTCTCCGACACGCCGGCCAGGAACAGCCGGCGGTGGGAGAGAGCCCTCCGCTTGCTGTGGGAGAGAGCGGCCGGCGATGGTCGGGGAAATGAAGATGCCCTCCATAGCTTCTCCATGCTTGCTTTATAGAGGACTACATATATACATGTATGTCTGGATTTTATGTTGTTTTGAGTTGGAATCAGCGGGGAAAATTGATGCTTGATGTATAAAATCCTGTATTCTGTGTCTTTGGAAGAATTCAATAAGTCATTCTCACTGGCATGAATAGATTCTGAATGTTGATGCAACGGTTCAAACAGCTTTTTGAATTGGTTTAGAGCTTTATTGGAAAAATAGCAATAGGAAAGGATTTGAAGAAATATGCAACAGTAATGCTGTTTCAATGATCCTGAAATCATGTTTTTTCTTTTTTAAAATCTTAAGAAAGATTTAAATCATTTTCAATTTTTTTAATAAGGAAAGTTTGCATATTATGTACGCAATTCTTATGTTATTGCATAACTCACACCTAAACTTTAATATGTAACTCCATAGCAATTTGATGCTTAAAAAAAAGTGTATTTAAATTTTCAGAAGTGCTAATAGTGTTGTTTTTGATGTGATATTAAAAAATAGAATGTTGTGTGTGTAAATATGAAAGTATAGGTGTAAGATATGTAAATACATAAGAATTGTGTGCTATATATGTAAATGCTTTTTTTTTATTCGTCTTTCTTAAGTCAAGTTGTGTCTCTACTACTGTAGGAGTTTCTTTTTCTAGCGAGTTAGGTAAAATTTGAAATGTCCTGAATAAAGAGGTCTTATCTGAAAAAATCAAATTGTACTAGGATTAGGGCTGTAAAAGAGCCGAGCTTGAGCGAGCTCAGGCTGGGTTCGTGTTTGAAATTGGCTCGTGAACATTGTGTTCATGTTCGGCTCGATTTAAATATTCGTGTTCGTGTTCGACTCGAAATTAGCTCGTTAAAATTAAATTGAAAAAAATAGATGTAAAGTGTGGGATTCGAACCTGAACCAAATATATACAAAAAAATGAATTAACCACATTACCACATGAGATGTTATGATTTAAATTTAGATATAAATATATATAATATATTATTATATAAATAATATATGTTATATATTATTATATAAATAATTATATAATTTTTTTTTTCGAGCTAAAACGAGTCGAACACGAACGAACAAAGAATTGTTAACGAACGAGCCGAACACGAGCTGTTCACGAACAACGAGCTTTTTTGACAGCTCTAACTAGGATAACTATTTGATTATTATAACTATCAGAGTTATTTACTTCTATTCTCTAGATTATTCTCAGAAATATTTTCAGGCATTTCATGATTTATATTGACTAACGAGATATATTACCGTCTCTTAACCCTATCGAACACAAATGGTAACGATAACCTTGTCAAAAACCTATATGATTATTATTAAGCTCCCTTGTTTTCATTAGTCTTGAAAACTTGATGAAAATCTTTATAAGCATTACTTTGTCATCTTATTTTCATTAAAATTATCAATTTTTTTCTTCTTCTGCTCTCTAATTCATTGCATATGCCCTTTGGCATTGACCACTAGTTTAAAATGATCTTCATAAGATGAGGTTGAACCCCATAACTTTTTGACAATAATGAAATCTTATTATGTAAAATTTTAGTTAAGGAAGAATGCTTTCTTTTTGCTGGACAAAACTTTATGCATTTATACTAAAACCTACAGTAAAATATGACTCAAGGCTTATAGATACATTATTGGCCTCTTCTTATTATTTATGAAGCCAAAAAGAGCTTAAAATTTTTGGGGTTCTTCCCATGTGTAGAAGAAGTTTCTAATAGGTTCCCTTCAATACACCAAGTGCTCAGTTCTAATCCAAGTTGGTGCAGGCTAATTAGGGGTGGAGCCAGCAAAGGTCTAAGCATCCCCTGCCCTCAAATTCAAATTTTTACATCTATTGAAGCACAATTTGGTCTTTTTACCCCTCCTGAAATATCATGTTGCTCTTCGTTACCATAACATCTTCCATGTTGGGTCTAGGGGGACAGTTTGGACTCTCTAAGAAAAGGGTTGGTTCCACCTATAGGGCTAATTAAGTTTGTGTCATATGCATCTTTCTAGATATTTATTGAATTTTAACAGTGAAGTGAGCACAATCACACTCATGATTTTTATTCCTCTTAAGAAAACAAATACCAAATGTTTTTATAAATAATGACTTGATATTATTTAATGGAACATTAACATTCTACAACTAATAGAAAACGATCATAAATGTTGTCGAACTTGGGAGAAAAGATCATGTGCGGTTAGCCGCACGTCCGGATGATGGTCCGAATGGAGCCACGTCTCCGTGTATCGCGTAGCGGTTCATCCTCACCCTTGTTCGGACGTATGATCGCTGCACCTAATAGTCCAAATTCAGAGGGACATTGAGCCTCAACAACCAAATATAAATAGATAAATAATCAGTTTATCCTCTCTTCATAAAGTTTATATGATGCTTTTTAGAGTTTTATAAAGTTTATGGCTCTTAACAATTGATAAAAAATATTATATAATTATTTCACGTTTCAAATTTCCATCTGCAACATAGATGCATTTCTATATATTAATATTATTAGATATTGGTCATACAGATAATACGAATCTTATTTATTTTGTGCATACAATTATAGCGGGGTCTATTACATCAAATTTTTTTTCTTCGGCGTGTCTGATTGAGTGTCATTTTTCATTTAATTCTAACAGATTGAAATCATTTTTTATACAACGTGTCTTTGTCTTTTTAGGTTTACCTCTACCTTTATTAATAACGGTCATATAAATAACAACTGCTATCCTAATAGAGTTATTAGATGATCGACGTTTAAGGTGACAAAATAAGATAGTTTTTCTCACACATAGGTGATAGTTTTTTTCTCACAAAGGGTGGCCGACTACATGAAACTTCTTTCTATATTGTGTTCTATTGAGAGTCAAATATTCATTTACTTGATATATTAAAATCATTTTTTACACAACATGCCTAAAGCGAGCTCTCTCTAATTTTTTCTACAACATCTAAGCCGGTTCTCTCTTATTTTTTCTACCACTGGTGCAATACCAACTCTTTCACCGATTTGTTTGTTTTGCATTATGACTTAATGCCTAAAGCATTCTTATTTGTAAACTGTAATATTTATTTTCTTGCTTCTCTTTTAAAGGGTAAAAAATGTAACACTTAAACTTTTTTTTACACATCAAAACCACACAAGTAATCCTCATTGCATAGCTAACACCTAGGCTTCTAATTTCAGAAATTCTCAAAAAAAATAAAATAAATAAATACTACATAATATCCGCATTACGTGTATGAATTACGGTTCACTGAAAATTAAATTTACATCAAACAAAAAACTAAAAAAAAAATGCAAATCTCATGAGGGGAGACTCGAGAGAGGGAAAAAGTTTTGATTTCCCGATTGAAATTAAAAAAAAGAAACATACCTTGCTTGAGATGCGATTTGGCCCGTGGAAATCTTGTTGGACTCGCTCAAACTCGCCGGAGTCGCCGGTTCCGTGCGATTGAGGAGCGTGTCACTAATTTTGCCTTAGCCACATCTCAAAATTGAGAATTAGAGAAAATGAGGAGCGTTTACCAAGAAAGCAATATTAGAGCCTTAGCGTCAGATTGTGTCGGCTCTGTCCAACGCTATTAAGTAACTTAATAGCATCGACCATTGTTGACTCTAAAATGGGCGCTAATGTCCCACTTAAGCCTTTGCGTCTAGGTTTTTTTCATTTCACTGTGCAAGACACTAACTGGATGCAAATTTTGCATCAAAGTTAAATTTGACGCAAATTCTGATACTTATTACCACATTTCCTGTCGTGTGTGTAAATCTCCTATAGATTTACCATAATATAAACTCGAAAAATATCAAATGAAAGACTACTATTGAAAAACTTGCTCTTAAGTTTCTAGTTAGAAGAACCCAATAAGAAAAAAATATATATTTAGCTAACTTCTATCAATTAAAACATCAGCAACAATACATCAACCAATGCAACATATATCAACAAATGCAACATGAATAATAGAAGATAAGATTTATTATATACTAGTAGGTAATAATGCCATCAAATTATTATGTTACAATAACGAATACTGTCACATGTTCTAGTATATTTTTTTAATTTGGTAATGCTCATGATCATTTATATAATAAATGGCACCCCATCAATTTTCATTTTAATGATATTCTTATGATTATAATTTGATGTAATACCTTTATAACTAACATGCTAGTGTTGTGAGTGACTTTAAATTGAACCATGATAAAATACAGTTCATTTCTTATTCAAGGAATGATTGAATGACGTTCAAACCCTAATCATATTATATTTTAACATTATTTGAATCGTCTCTGAACCATCTTCGAATCTATTTTAGTCTCATTCAAGATGTTCAATCTCGTTCATATCTTATTCAAATTTTGATTGAACATGTTAAAATCTTGAACTTATTTAAATTTATTTGTCATTTAGGGGCTATTCGGTCTTCTTCAAAATGAATACGTTGTAACCCATTTACGGGTCTTTTAAGATTTGGCATGGAGAAGTACAATTTTAACGTAAAATAAGAATAAATTTACAAATCATTCATTAGTTTATTTTCNTATTCAAATTTTGATTGAACATGTTAAAATCTTGAACTTATTTAAATTTATTTGTCATTTAGGGGCTATTCGATCTTCTTCAAAATGAATACTTTGCAACCCATTTACGGGTCTTTTAAGATTCGGCATGGAGAAGTACACATTTAACGTAAAAAAAGAATGAATTTACAAATCATTCATTAGTTTATTTTTAATATAATTGGATTTTGATGGATTTGGTTGAAGTTTAAATGCATAGCTCTATGCAAAATGTTACCGATGCCAACATGGCCTATCACAAGCCGCCCTACGCTCAAAATGGTTCACAGTTCGCAATTAACCATCTGATTGACTCGATGAGACGGACCTAATGATATGAAAGTCAGTCCAATCCAAGTCAAATCAAGCCCAGATCAAATCATTAAACCACTCTTAGAGGATTTTTGGAAGCATTTGAAAGGTAAAGCAGATGTCGAATCTAGCGATTTCATAGTCGAATCAAGCATCTCGACAAGGCGAATCCAACGAGCCTGAGATTGCTCAATTCCGACATTGTTAAGGCACTCGAATGTTCATCAAACATCATCTGACAGAGAGAAGCTCTCTGGACCGTCCGATCAAAATGGTTCATATTCCTGCATTAATTGCATCCAAAACACTATAAATAGAGCTTCACCCTTCACATGAAGGGGGGAGAAGCTTGAGAGAGAGCTTGAGGCTTTGAGAAAGAGCTCAAGTCCAACATCATCCCTGCTATCGTCGACCTTCATCGACCACCACCGATCGTCGGCGACCACCGCCGGCCACCGTCGATTACCGCCGATCACCGCTGATCTCCGTCGACCACCGCCGACCGTCCTCGACTGCCGTCGACCATCGCTGACATCCGTCGACCACCGTCAACCACAGCCGACCACCATCGACCACCGTCGATCCTCGCCGACCACTGTTGACCGGATATCGTCAAGCGTCGCTGTAATCTGAAAATCTAGTAACCATTTACCGTCTGTGGGACAAGGAGTCGCTGTAATCGTTAACATATATTGGATTTTTATAATTGGACCAGACCCCATGGTTTTTTCCCTTTATGAGTTTTCCAAGTAAAAACTTATGGTGTCATCACTGATTGCTTCACTTTCATCTGAGTGTGTGTTAAATCTTCGTGCAACACTAAGACGATAATCCATCACTCTACCACCGCGAACTTTCTAGCACGCATCAACCATGTTGGGAGCTTGTTTGAATCTTGCTCAAGCTGATACCTTTTTTTAATTGGGTGAACATAAAAATGGCAGTTTTATTTGAAATGAACTTTTAGAATATTTTAAAGTAAAAAAAAAACAAAGAGAAATTTTATCTAATTGTTCCTATGACATGGCATAAGTATTCACCCCAATAAATAGAAGAAATATACATATAGTTTTGTCAGTTNTAACAGATAATGAAAAGATTCAGTCTGTAAATAAAACCTTCAGCAAATTTCTTAGTTCTGATTGTAAAGCATAAAATCTGAAGGCCCGTGATTGGTTAAAATCAAAGAATTTGTTGAATGTTTTGAGCGAGAACTGAAAAGGCCCTATTGGGAGGAGAAATATTTGCGTACGTAAGACGTACGCAGCGCTACGTGTGTCAGGTAGGTTACAGGGAGAGTATTGAATGTTATATCCGCGTTATACCTCCTATAACCTCTCTGTAACTAACCTGTAACTTAGAAATATATGAAAACAGAAGCGCGAAACTTACTAATTACAGGTACATTACATGGAGGTTACATGGGGTATAACGCGGATATAATCCTTGTAACTTACCAGACGTACGCAGCTCTGTGTACCTCTTAAGTACGCATATATTTTTGTATTGGGAGACCTTGATAGGAGACATTAGAAGAGGAAGAGTCGGAGTAGAAGGATTGTTATTAAACTTTTCTTACTTCGAGTACAGCCCGACTGGCCTATTTATAGACCCTGCAGCTAAAATAAATTTAAGGGAGATTTACATGTGTTCCACCAACTTCCTACGTATTAACATATCAATCACCTAAATTTTAATTTTTATATACAGGCAGACCCACTTATGTTGAAAACATAGGAATTGAGTGATTCGTACGTAAAAATTGAAATTTGAGCGGTTGATATGTTAATGCGCAGGAATTGGGTGGCGGGAGATTTGTGAAGGTCCCTAAATTTAAACAACCTAAGCTTAAAAACTAAAGCAAATTAACTAAAATAAACAAAAACAACCTGAATATTATGTAAATAGTAAAATTATAATTAATAAAATATTAATTAAAATGAAATCCCTCTGCCGTTATAATGGCTTATGTGNGCACTGCTATCGTAGACCACTTCTCATGAGAAAATCACTTATTGCACTGTAACAGATAATGAAAAGATTCAGACTGTAAATAAAACCTTCAGCAAATTTCTTAGTTCTGATTGTAAAGCATGAAATCTAAAGGCCCGTGATTGGTTAAAATCAAAGAATTTGTGGAATGTTTTGAGCGAGAACTGAGAAAGCCCTATTGGGAGGAGAAATATTTGCGTACGTAAGCCGTACGCAGCGCTACGTACGTCAGGTAGGTTACGGGGAGGGTATTGAAGGTTATATCCGCGTTTTATCTCATATAACCTCCCTGTAACCTACTTGTAACTTAGAAATATATGAAAACAGAAGCGCGAAACTTACTAGTTACAGGTAGGTTACATAGAGGTTACATGGGGTATAAGACGGATATAATCCCCAAAACCCTCCTTGTAACTTACCAGACGTACGCAGCTCTGTGTACATCTTAAGTACGCATATATTTTTGTAGTGGGAGACCTTGATAGGACTGGCCTATTTATAGACCCTGCAGCTAAAATAAATTTAAGGGAGATTTACATGTGTTCCCCCAACTTCCTACGTATTAACATATCAATCACCTAAATTTTAATTTTTATGTACAGACAGACCCACTTGTGTTGAAAACATAGGAATCGAGTGATTCGTTCGTAAAAATTGAAATTTGAGCGGTTGATATGTTAATGCACAGGAATTGGGTGGTGGGAGATTTGTAAAGGTCCCTAAATTTAAACAACCTAAACTTAAAAACTAAAGCAAATTAACTAAAATAAAAAAAAAACAACCTGAATATTAAGTAAATAGTAAAATTATAATTAATAAAATATTAATTAAAGTGAAATCCCTCTGCCATTCTAATGGCTTATGTGGCTAGGACTGCAGACATAAGCAGGTGCAACAAGTGAAGTTCTTATTTCAACCACATCTAACATTTATCTCTTCCATGCTAGATTTGAACGTGAAAGGCCTCTCCTCCATTGGCAATTTCAAGATTTTTTCTTTTTTCTTTTTATGTTAAAAAATGTAGAAATCACAACAACGTTCTCCAGACAAAATTTTAGATTTTACTTAATTTCATGCGCCTCACATTGGATTCCAAGATATATGTAGCCATTCATAAGAGGAAAGGGACCTTCCATCATACAAAAGATTCCCCAACGACAGTGGAGAAAATATTACATCCAGATCTATGGGATGCAAATTTGTGTCTGGAGTCCGGTGAGAATTTGTCGCGTAGCAAGTGGGTCTCACTTTAATGCAATGGTTGGGTAGTTTTTTAGAGAGGTGGGGCCCACTTACCACGTGGCACACTCTCAGTGGACTCCAAAAGTGAATTTCTGGATGTAATATTTTTTCCATAACCGTAGGAGAACTAGAACTTGCAACTTCCCCATGAGCACCACAAACCTTTCTTCTCAGTTTGAAATTAACAGTCTTAAGTGTTAAACAATATGGCATAATTGGAAGGACGGAAAGAAAGCAAAACGGCATAATGGATCCAACCATTGAAAACTGAGTTGGAGTGGTCGGCAATATTATAGAAAAGAAGCATACAAATTCATTCCGCCACACAAAAAGCTCTCAAATCACTTGCCGAATAATTAATGGTTGGTATTCAATGATACTATAAATTTGTTTTCTTGTTCTAATGACAATTATTTGTTTGGCTTTATCTATCTGAAAAGCCAACGGAATATTCTTCCATTCTATCATGAATCTTGATGCAATTTTTAAGTTATGACATTCAATAGTTAGATTTTAGGAATATTTGACTTAGATTTTAACAAATTTATGAACAAATTGAACGTGTTTAGGCTTAACAAAACAAATATAGTAATA
The DNA here is from genome assembly GCA_002079205.1 of Phalaenopsis hybrid cultivar. Taxonomy (NCBI): domain Eukaryota; kingdom Viridiplantae; phylum Streptophyta; class Magnoliopsida; order Asparagales; family Orchidaceae; genus Phalaenopsis; species Phalaenopsis hybrid cultivar. Next base: position 47,136 of record JXCR01091483.1, on the reverse strand, counting down.
TCGAAATTGATTTGATATGAGTCTAAAAAAGCTCAAATCAAGAATTTAAAATGATTACGAATCAGAAAGCATAATTATTAAATAACTCCCAAATTTTACAAGTTTAAAGCCGAATGGTGTGTCTCAATGAGAGGAATCCAACAAACCCTGCACCACTCAATTTTAAAATCATTAACACCGATAAATATTGAATGAACAACTTATGATCAAAAGAATAAAACTTGGCAATCCAATGGAATGTTTCGAGACTTTGGCCAAAATAATTAAAATTTCGCTCTGAAATATTCTAAATATTCTCTATTTGATAGAGGGATGCTTGAACTTAAAGAAAACTTAAAGATCTAATGAATTCTAGGGCTAAAATTTAATGTCTAATACCGACAAGTAGACGTGTTAAAAATTGAGCCGAAACATTAACTCAACATGAACTTGACTAAAAAATTATGGGTTTGGCTTGAACCAAATGATTCTAGGGCCAGGTTCAAGTTAGGAATCCTAACTCATTTAATTGTTTGAGTTTTATTCAGACTGACCCATCAACCTGAAATTGACTTAGTAACCCAAAATTAACTCAAAACTAATCAATTAACCTGAAATTGACTTGAAATCAAACTCTAAATTGGCTTGAATTTTACTTGATTTAAACCCGAATAGTTGTTATACCTTATGTTAAATATGCTATATAAGTCAAGTTTAGTGCCAACATGTTGAAGGTAGGTCGGGCTCAGACTAGCTTAATATTCGGGCCGAGTTTTGGTCAAATAGTTTTTGGGCAGATTAATTTTGAGTTTGACTCATGCCTGACCCTCGAACCCAATTTAACATCTCTACCTACAGCTTTATTAACAATTATTATCATACTACCACAATCGGTCATTCTTGTTTGACTACTATAAAAAACGCTATCATTATCGCTTTTTCGCCTTTGCATAACCATTCTCTGTGTTATCTTTATTTGAACAAGTCAACTCAACAAGCAAGGCTAAACAATTAATCACCCCCACACAAAAAAAAAAAAAAGTTGTCATAAATGAATGCAAGGCCCATCCAATGTGACAATTTAATCTAAAAGTCCTCTAAGAGCAAAGGTAGTGTGACTAACCATTTGCGCTTGCAAAACTCATACAATTCAACCCAAAGTTAAGAGAATACAGTACCAACATGCAATTACTAATAGATACACTTATTTTAAAAGTAAAGATTATATGATACAAGATATATGACAAGTAACTATTATAGAAATATCAAATGCAAGGTACTTATCAAGCATCACATTTGAACAATTATCCACTATCAACATTATCATATACACCTCCAACTAATCAGTATTTTCATGATCCAACCCACGCATGCTTATTCTTCTGGGGGACTGCCGGACAACAAAAGCCACTCATTAATGCATTATACATCCATGAATGATAGGAGTGAAAGTTAGCTCATTTATGCACTTATATTATTGAGCTTCTTTGCAGCTTCAGCGTCCCCAATTCTAACCAAATGATTCAATCNGTTGTTACTGCATCATCAAGCCCAGCTACTAAAAAACACCATGCTTTCTGCAGCTTATTTGGTTTGAATTAATGCACTGCTATCGTAGACCACTTCTCATGAGAAAATCACTTATTGCACTGTAACAGATAATGAAAAGATTCAGTCTGTAAATAAAACCTTCAGCAAATTTCTTAGTTCTGATTGTAAAGCATGAAATCTGAAGGCCCGTGATTGGTTAAAATCAAAGAATTTGTTGAATGTTTTGAGTGAGAACTGAGAAGGCCCTATTGGGAGAGGAGAAATATTTGCGTAGGTAAGACCTACGCAGCGCTACGTATGTCAGGTAGGTTATAGGGAGGGTATTGAGGGTTATATCCGCATATACAGCTCTGCGTACCTCTTAAGTACGCATATTTTTTTGTATTGGGAGACCTTGATAGGAGACATTAGAAGAGGAAGAGTGGGAGTAGAAGGATTGTTATTAAACTTTTCTTACTTCGAATACAGCCCGACTGGCCTATTTATAGACCCTGCAGCTAAAATAAATTTAAGGGAGATTTGCATGTGTTCCACCAACTTCCTACGTATTAACATATCAATCACCTAAATTTTAATTTTTATGTACAGGCAGACCCACTTATGTTGAAAACATAGGAATTGGGTGGGAGATTTGTAAAGGTCCTTAAATTTAAACAACCTAAACTTAAAAATTAAGGCAAATTAACTAAGATAAACAAAGACAACCTGAATATTAAGTAAATAGTAAAATTATAATTAATAAAATATTAATTTAAATGAAATCCCTCTGCCGTCCTAATGGCTTATGTAGCTAGGACTCCAGACATAAGCAGGTGCAACAAGTGAAGTTCTTATTTCAACCACATCTAACATTTATCTCTTCCATGCTAGATTTGAACGTGAAAGGCTTCTCCTCCATTGGCAATTTCAAGATTTTTTTCTTTTTTTTTAAAGTTAATAAATGTAGAAATCACAACAACGTTCTCCAGACAAAATTTTAGATTTTACTTAATTTCATGCGCCTCACATTGGATTCCAAGATATATGTAGCCATTCATAAGAGGAAAGGGACCTTCCATCATGCAAAAGATTCCCCCACGACAGTGGAGAAAATATTACATCTAGATGTCTGGAGTTCGGTGAGAATTTGTCGCGTAGCAAGTGGGCCTCACTTTAATGCACTGTTTGGGTAGTTTTTTAGAGGGGTGGGGTCCACTTACCACGTGGCACACTCCCAGTTGACTCCAAACATAAATTTCCGGATGTAATATTTTTTCCATGGCTGTAGGAGAGCTAGAACTTGCAACTTCTCCATGAGCACCACAAACCTTTCTTCTCAGTTTGAAATTAACAGTCTTAAGTGTGTGGCATAATTGGAAGGACGGAAGGAAAGCAAAAAGGCATAATGGATCCAACCATCGAAAACTGAGTTGGAGTGGTCGGCAATATTATAGAAAAGAAGCATACAAATTCATTCCGCCACACAAAAAGCTCTCAAATCACTTGCCGAATAATTAATGGCTGGTATTCAATGATCCTATATATTTGTTTGGCTTTTTCTATCTGAAAAGCCAACGGAATATTCTTCCATTCTATCATGAATCTTGATGCAATTTTTAAATTATGACATTCAAAAGTTAAATTTTAGGATTTTTTGACTTAGATTTTAACAAATTTATGATCAAATTGAACGTATTTAGGCTTAACAAAACAAATATAGTAATATCAAAATTGATTTGATATGAGTCTAAAAAAGCTCAAATCAAGAATTTAAAATGATTACGAATCAGAAAGCATAATTATTAAATAACTCCCAAATTTTACAAGTTTAAAGCCGAATGGTGTGTCTCAATGAGAGGAATCCAACAAACCCTGCACCACTCAATTTTAAAATCATTAACACCGATAAATATTGAATGAACAACTTATGATCAAAAGAATAAAACTTGGCAATCCAATGGAATGTTTCGAGACTTTGGCCAAAATAATTAAAATTTTGCTATGAAATATTCTAAATATTCTCTATTTGATAGAGGGACGCTTGAAATTAAAGAAAACTTAAAGATCTAATGAATTTTAGAGCTAAAATTTAATGTCTAATACCGACAAGTAGAAGTGTTGAAAATTGAGCCGAAACATTAACTCGACACGAACTTGACTAAAAAATTATGGGTTTGGCTTGAACCAAATGATTCTAGGGTCAGGTTCAAGTTAGGAATCCTAACCCATTTAATTGTTTGAGTTATATTTAGACTGACCCATCAACCTGAAATGGACTCATTGGCCCAAAACTAACTCAAAACTAACCAATTAACTTGAAATTGACTTGAAATCAAACTCTAAATTGGCTTGAATTTGACTTGATTTAAACCTGAATACTTGTTATACCTTATGTTAAATATGTCATATAAGTCAAGTTTAGTGTCAACATGTTGAAGGTAGGTCGGGCTCAGACCAGCTTAATAGTCTGGTCGGGTTTTGGTCAAATAGTTTTTAGGCAGATTAATTTTGAGCTAGACTCATGTCTGACCCTCGAACCCAATTTAACACCTCTACCTACAGCTTTATTAACAATTATTATCATACTACCACAATCGGTCATTCTTGTTTGACTACTATAAAAAATGCTATCATTATCACTTTTTCGTCTTTGCACAACCATTCTCTGTGTTATCTTTATTTGAACAAGTCAACTCAACAAGCAAGGCTAAACAATTAATCACCCCCACAAAAAAAAAAAAGTTATCATAGATGAATACAAGGCCCATCCATTGTGACAATTTAATCTAAAAGTCCTCTAAGAGCAAAGGTAGTGTAACTAACCATTTGCGCTTGCAAAACTCATACAATTCAACCCAAAGTTAAGAGAATACAGTACCAACATGCAATTACTAATAGCTACACTTATTTTAAAAGTAAAGATTATATGATACAAGATACATGACAAGTAACTATTATAGAAATATCAAATGCAAGGTACTTATCAAGCATCACATTTGAACAATTATCCACTATTAACATTATCATATACACCTCCAACTAATCAGTATTTTCATGATCCAACCCACGCATGCTTATTCTTCTGGGGGACTGCCGGACAACAAAAGCCACTCATTAATGCATTATACATCCATGAATGATAGGAGTGAAAGTTAGCTCATTTATGCACTTATATTATTGAGCTTCTTTGCAGCTTCAGCGTCCCCAATTCTAACCAAATGATTCAATCCCGTTTCACTACCATCCTAAAAGAGAAAAAGGGACCAATCAGTATACATGATCAACTTGGTTTCTATATATCTTTCTGCTCCTGCATTTGAGAAGATAAATGGCAGTGGAGTCATTGCTCATGCTAAAGCTGAAGCTGCTGGCTGCTTCCGCCAGCGGCGGCGCCCACTGCCACCTCCACGTGGCGCTTCTCTGGTTCTTCTTGCTCAAGCTCCCTCTGGCCGCACGCATGAGAGCCGGTTCTTATGCCAACATGGCTCTCACCATGAGACTCTTCTTCTTCCGATTGAGCCGTGTGCTCTTCTCCGACACGCCGGCGAGGAACAGCCGGCGGTGGGAGAGAGCCCTCCGCTTGCTGTGGGAGAGAGCGGCCGGCGATGGCCGGGGAAATGAAGATGCCCTCCATAGCTTCTCCATGCTTGCTTTATAGAGGACTATATATATACATATATGTCTGGATTTTATGTGTTTTGAGTTGGAATTAACAGGGAAAATTGATACTTGATGTATAAAATCGTGTATTCTGTGTCTTTGGAAGAATTTAATATANGGACTATATATATACATATATGTCTGGATTTTATGTGTTTTGAGTTGGAATTAACAGGGAAAATTGATACTTTATGTATAAAATCGTGTATTCTGTGTCTTTGGAAGAATTTAATAAGTCATTCTTACTGGCTTGAATTGATTCTGAATGTTGATGCAACGGTTCAAAACAGCTTTTTGAATTGGTTTAGAGATTTATTGGAAAAATAGCAATAGGAAAGGATTTGAAGAAATATGCAACTGTAATGTNGTTCAAAACAGCTTTTTGAATTGGTTTAGAGATTTATTGGAAAAATAGCAATAGGAAAGGATTTGAAGAAATTTGCAACTGTAATGCGGTTTCAATGATCCTGAAATTATGTTTTTTTTTAATCTTAAGAAAGATTTAAATCATTTTCAAATTTTTTAATGAGGAAAATTTACATATTAAGCACACAATTCTTATGTTTNAAGAAAGATTTAAATCATTTTCAAATTTTTTAATGAGGAAAATTTACATATTAAGCACACAATTCTTATGTTATTGCATATCTCAGACCTAAACTTTCATATTTAACTCCATAGCAATTTGATGTTTTAAAGAAAAAGTGTATTTAATTTTTAAAAGTGATAATAGTGCTACTTTTGATGTGATATTAAAAAATAGAATGTTGTGTGTGTAAATATGAAAATATATGTGTAAGATAAGTAAATACATAAGAATTGCGTGTATATAAGTAAATGTTTTTTATTATTCATCTTTTTTGAGTGGAGATTTATGCATCAGTGGAGCAATGTACATCTATGAATGATATTCATAGATTGACTAAAAATACACAATTTTTTCTTTTCTCAACTAATGTTTGAGGCTCTTTTTCTATCAAGTTAGGTAAGAGTTGAAATGTCCCGAATAAAGAGGTCTTATGTGAAAACATTAAATTGTACTAGGATGACTATTTGATTATTATACCTATCTAAGTTATTTGCTTCTTTTATTCTCTGGAATATTCTAAGAAATATTTTCAGATATTTCATACTTTATATTGACAAACGNGTGTATTTAATTTTTAAAAGTGATAATAGTGCTACTTTTGATGTGATATTAAAAAATAGAATGTTGTGTGTGAAAATATGAAAATATATGTGTAAGATAAGTAAATACATAAGAATTGCGTTTATATAAGTAAATGTTTTGTTATTATTCATCTTTTTTGAGTCGAGATTTATGCATCATTGGAGCAATGCACCTCTATGAATGATATTCATAGATTGACTAAAAATACACAATTTTTTCTTTTCTCAACTAATATTTGAGGCTCTTTTTCTATCAAGTTAGGTAAGAGTTGAAATGTCCCGAATAAAGAGGTCTTATGTGAAAAAATTAAATTGTACTAGGATGACTGGAATATTCTAAGAAATATTTTCAGATATTTCATACTTTATATTGACAAACCAGATATATTACTATGTCTCTTAACCCTATCGAACACAAATGATAACGATGACCTTGTCAAAAACCTCTATGATTATTAGTAAGCTCCCCTGTTTTCATTAGTCTTGGCCCAATTGAAAACTTGTTGAAAATCTTTATAAGTATTGATTTGTCATCTTATTTTCATTAAAACAATCAAATATATATATATATATATATATATATA
>JXCR01091483.1:27526-37587 GCA_002079205.1 Phalaenopsis hybrid cultivar | reverse complement strand
ACCACCGCCGACCTTTATCGACCCGCACCGGCCACCGTCGATTACCGCCGATCACCCTTGATCTCCGTTGACCACCGCCGACCGTCCTCGACCACCGTTGACATCCGTCAACCACCACCAATCGTCGGCGACCACCGTCGACCAACACCGACCATCGTCGACCACCATCGACCATCGTCGATCATCGCTGACCATCAACCATCGTCGATCATCGCCGACCACCGTTGACAGGACACCTTTAAACGACACTGTAATCTGAAAATCTAGTAACCACTTACCGTCTGTGGGACAAGGAGTCGCTATAATCATCAATATATAGTGAATTTTTATAATTCGGCCAGACCCCATAGTTTTTTCCTTTACGGGTTTTCCAAGTAAAAACTTCTGGTGTCATCACTGGTTGTTTCACTTTTCATCTGAGTGTGTGTTGAATCTTCGTTCAACGCTAAGACCATAATCCATCACTCTACCGTCGTGAATTTTCTAGCACGCATCAACCATGTTGGGAGCTTGTTTGAATCTTGCTCAAGCTTGTTCAAGCTGATACCTTTTTTTAATTGGTGGAACATAAAAATGGCAGTTTTATTTGAAATGAACTTTTAGAAAATTTTAAAATAAAAAAAACAAAGAGAACTTTTATCTAATTGTTCCTATGACATGGCATTAGTATTCAGTCCAATAAATAAAAGAAATTTACATATAGTTTTGTCAGTCTGTTTATTTGTATATGTATGTCTGTAAACAAGCCAAATTTGAGTGAGTTGAGACTTGAATCATATTTGACTGAATCAAAATTAATTGTATTCGAAATTGGCTTGTGTTTGAAATTACTCGTGAACAATGCGTTCATGTTTGACTCAATTTACATATTATTGTTTGTGTTCAGCTAGTATTTGGCTAGAAATTGACTCGTTTAAATTAATTATAAAAATAAATGTAAGGTGTTGACTTCGAACCCACACCATTTCATATTAATTAGAGCTAAAATGAGGTGAACACAATCAAATAAATGGTTGTTCGTGTTCTACTCGTTTATAATTTGAGTTTAAGAAAATTATTCTAGGTTGAGCTATTAGCAAAGAATAAGCTTTTTTAATAGCCATGTATATACAATTTTTTAAAATTTTAATTTAATTTAATCATATATTAATCTTCTGGTAACATAGATACTTCATTTGTAATATATATAATTTAGAAATAAGAAAAGAAAAAATCATTGCTGGTTGGACTTGCCCAGTGAACGACGGTCTTAGGGACGACAACGAGCAAACATGCTGTTTTATATCAATTCCTTCCAGTGTCAGGTTATATTTAAATACTCGACTCTACTTNACTTCAAATACACACTATTTCATATTAGTTAGAGCTAAAATGAAGTGAACACAATTAAATAAATGGTTGTTGATGTTTCACTTGTTAATAATTTGAGTATAAAAAAATTATTCGAAGTTAAGCTATCAGCAAACAATAAGCTTTTTTAATAGTCATGTGTATATATAATATTTTAAAATTTAATTTAATTTTATCATATATTAATCTTCTGATAACACGGTGAACGACGGTCGTAGCGACGACAACGAGCAAACATGCTGTTTTATACCTTCCAGTTGTCAGGTTATATTAAATACTCGACTATACTANACTTCAAATACACACTATTTCATATTAGTTAGAGCTAAAATGAAGTGAACACAATTAAATAAATGGTTGTTGGTGTTTCACTTGTTTATAATTTGAGTTTAAAAAAATTATTCAGAGTTAGGCTATCAGCAAACAATAAGCTTTTTTAATAGCCATGTGTATATATAATATTTTAAAATTTAATTTAATTTTATCATATATTAATCTTCTGGTAACACAGTGAACGACGGTCGTAGCGACGACAACGAGCAAACATGCTGTTTTATACCTTCCAGTTGTCAGGTTATATTAAATACTCGACTATACTACTACGGCCGTCATGCATCTACTAAGCATACGCCCCTCCGAAGCAGCGGCAGTGAGCTCTTCCACTCTCCCATGGCGTTCGTGCTATAAATTTCCTCCGCCGTCTCCTCCTATCGCTGTCCCTTTACCACGTGTTCCTACCTCTCTGCAGTGCGCGTTCGAGATTAGGGCACTGTGTAGGGCGACCTNACTACTACGGCCGTCATGCATCTACTAAGCATACGCCCCTCCGAAGCACCGGCAGTGAGCTCTTCCACTCTCTCATGGCGTTCGTGCTATAAATTTCCTCCGCCGTCTCCTCCTATCGCTGTCCCTTTCCCACGTGTTCCTACCTCTCTGCAGTGCGCGTTCGAGATTAGGGCACTGTGTAGGGCGACCTCCGCAGGAATGATGGATGACGGGACAGTGACGGCCGAGGCCGCCGCTGGTGAGATGGTATTTCAACCGATCCTGGAAGAGGGCGTCTTCCGCTTCGATTGCTCTGGAAATGACCGCGACGCTGCATTCCCAAGCCTTTCATTCGCCGATCCTAAGGCTAGGGAAACCGCCATCACCGTTGATGGCAAGCTCCCGGAGTTCGTACCTACCTTTGAGAGACTATATGACCAGCAGATCGTGAAGATTCAGGTTGTGATATTATAAATTTCGTTCTGGGCAGGCTTTAAAAAGAAGCGGGTTATTGAGATAGTAATTACATTTTTTTNTATTATAAATTTCGTTCTGGGCAGGCTTTAAAAAGAAGCGGGTTATTGAGATAGTAATTACATTTTTTTTTTCTTTTCTTGTAAAGCTTCCTCTGGGAACCTCGCTCTATGGAACGGGAGAGGTTAGCGGACAGTTCGAGCGGACTGGAAAGAGGGTATTTTTTTTTTTGACTCTTGATTCAATTGCACACAGTAGCTGATGTTGTCTGCGTTGTATTGATTGGTGTGGTCGTAATTGATCACAGATATTTACATGGAATACGGATGCATGGGGTTATAGCTCCGGAACTACATCTTTGTACCAGTCGCATCCTTGGGTGTTGGCTGTTATGTCTGATGGAAAGGCTTTTGGCGTTCTTGCTGACACCACCCGGCGATGCGAGGTTGTTTTCATTTTGTTGATTCATTAATGGATTGACTAACTTCTTTGTTATCTTGTCTCAAGCTGTATTTTTTGAGGCCTGTNCAGCATTTATTAGTTCAGTGTAATGTACCGACATCGATCTAGGGTTTACTCTGAGGATGGTGTTTGGTTGTANGCATTTATTAGTTCAGTGTAATGTACCGACATCGATCTAGGGTTTACTCTGAGGATGGTGTTTGGTTGTACATGGATCTAGGGATATTTAATGAGTGAAAGATGGACAAATTAACATGGCTGGGAATCCTTGTGGCACAACAGGTCTTGCTGTTGGGCGTAGTAAAGAGGGGAAAAAGGAGGCCAACGGTTGTAGTGAGCTCGGATTTGATGCAGATGGAATTCTAACACCTCTACCCTATGAAGATACAATTTCACCACTTGAAGCTTTAGCACTCCGATTAAAGAGAAAACAAAGAATAGTGTCCAAATGTCCTAATAATAAAACGAAGTTCTCAAACTGAGTCCTAAACATACATAATTATATGTAGCAAATAAAGATGAAAATAATTAGAAATAATGAAATTTGTTAAAAAAAATTAAATAAATGACTTAATAAACAAATATTAAACAAGATGAAAATAATTCTAAAAAATGTATATTATTATAAGAGTTAATTAGTAATATTTATATTATAAATATTGATAAACTATTTATTTAAATTAACATGTGTACTTTTCTCATGACTATAGGTGTTTTAAAATAGAGGAGATTCAAAACTTAAAAGCAAATCAATCGATATTGAAATGAGTACTTCTATTCTTGAGTTAAAGTAGCATTTTTATTTCTCTGCTAAACCAGTTGTATGAATTGTTATTAACACTTTATTTATACATTATGATTCCTCTATTCTTAAATTTTATTGGTCATTTTGATGTGAATGTTTATAATCTCTCATCATGAAAAATTTTAGATGTTATAATATTAATTATTAAATATTGAATGACATGAAAATATGAGTGTTATTGACTATTTAAAGTGATTGTTTGTGCATGCTTGATTATGCTTGTTCACCCCTTTATGGTACTAGTGGGAGAGCACTAAGGTACTTATACATGTAAATGAAAAATAATATTGATATTGATGTATCTTCATTGTTATAAATTTTAGAAGGTGCTCTTGTGATGGTTGTATATATACATTTTAAAAAAATATTGAAATGTAAACAATACAATTAGATATAGTTAATGTTTAGAATTACCTTGAATGATCATATTAAAAAATACAAACCTTCAAATGCTTTTAGATTGATTTATATAAATTTTAATTGATGCACATATTATTATATTATTATTATTTATTATGATACTATAATTTAGGAGTATGAGTATTCACTGATAATAGTTAGTTCACTGTTGTTTTAAACTAATATTTAAAGTTTAATTAATTGATTAAAAGATGAGCAATAGAAGCAGAAATATTTACTGAAAACACATAATAAAAAATGAGATAAATTTAACTGTATTAATTTAATTTATTTATATAATGACTCTTTCATTTGTTAAATGTTAATCATAGAAAATGAATGTAGAAAAATTTAATTTTCATCGTCCGACCAGTTATTCTCGCCTTGATTAATTTTAAGTTCTGGGCCAATTCTTGACAAACCCTCAAGTGAAAAACAAGTCACCTTGCCTTTAAGGAGAATCCCTTAACCATTTATTTCGAAGCTTACCATGAAGGATATGCAGTAAGAATCCTCCAAGAGGATATGCAGTAAGAATCCTCCAAGTGCAGAGGAGGCTCACTAATTTTGAAAGGAGACAATATGTCGAAGTCACCCGCATTATTAATGATGGCCACTTAGGANTAATCATAGAAAATGAATGTAGAAAAATTTAATTTTCATCGTCCGACCAGTTATTCTCGCCTTGATTAATTTCAAGTTCTGGGCCACCCTCAAGTGAAAAACAAGTCACCTTGCCTTTAAGGAGAATCCCTTAACCATTTATTTCGAAGCTTACCATGAAGGATATGCAGTAAGAATCCTCCAAGAGGATATGCAGTAAGAATCCTCCAAGTGCAGAGGAGGCTCACTAATTTTGAAAGGAGACAATATGTCGAAGTCACCCGCATTATTAATGATGGCCACTTAGGAGCAGAAGATGATGAAAATTCTTTTTCACCAAGAAGCTTCAAATGATGGAGAAAAGGTGTCGCTGCGGTTAAATATTGAGTATAGAAGAATGGAGGGTGACTTTGAAGTGAAGGTTGATTAGTTAGATTTTGATGTTCTTATGGATTTGGATGATTTTATTTGGTGGTTCCAAATTGTGAAATGGATTTTTAAGTATAAGGACATTTCACCTGACAGAAAAGTAGCTACAATCAAACTCAAGATGAGTTCTTTCTCGTGGTGGGAGAACCTGAACCGTTTGTGTCATCGTGAGGGAAAAAAAGATTGTAATTTAGTCTAAGATGAAAAATGAGATGACGGGCAAGTACTTGCCAATATATTACATATATGATGTATTTTTGAAACTTCTCCACTTACATCAGAAAAACCTCACAGTATAGGAGTATACCTAAGGTTTTGAGAATCAAACTGGTAAAAAGAGAGGTTCAAGTTTCAAAGGTTGAGNTTCTTCATATTGAATCTTTTTGTTGCTGAAAGGAAGCTAATAAAATTTGTATCTTGTGCTTAACAATGATCACGATCAACAGCCTCATCCCTGCTAAATGGGGTTGGAAAATTATCGTGAGTGTTTATTATTTGCTTCTAAGTCATTGGAATTACAATTATTATTTTTGTTTCCCTTTTGCCCTTCTTTTACAGATTGCTACCAATTTCCGGGAAAGAGGCATACCCTGTGATGTTCTATGGATGGACATAGACTACATGCATGGTTTCCGATGTTTTACTTTTGACAAAGTATGTTTTTTGTCACCTGAACTGTATTCCTTTATTTACTATGTTGTGAAACCCTTGTGATGCTTTTGTACGGATAAAAATGGTGCCCTCATTATTTAGGAGTTTTTCTCAAAATAGGAAAAGAATGTGCCTGCTCATCAAAAAAATACTTTGAGTTTGGTTTTATGCCAAAATGTTAAAGAAGCTTTATGACTAAATTACGTTTGATATGCTGAATTTCATGTATCCAGCATATTCAGAATTTCATGTATCCAGCATTTGTTAGTTCAGTGTAATGTACCGACATCGATCTAGGGTTTACTCTGAGGATGGTGTTTGGTTGTACAAGGATCTAGGGATATTTAATGAGTGAAAGATGGACAAATTAACATGGCTGGAAATCCTTGTGGCACAACAGGTCTTGCTGTTGGGCGCAGTAAAGAGGGGAAAAAGGAGGCCAAAGGTTGTAGTGAGCTCGGATTTGATGCAGATGGAATTCCAACACCTCTACTCTATGAAGATACAATTCCACCACTTGAAGCTTTAGCACTCGGATTAAAGAGAAAAGAAAGAATAGTGTCCAAATGTCCTAATAATAAAACAAAGTTCTCAAACTGGGTCCTAAACATACATAATTATATGTAGCAAACAAAGATGAAAATAATTAAAAATAATGAAATTTGTTAAAAAAAATTAAATAAATGACTTAATAAACAAATATTAAACTAGATGAAAATAATTTTAAAAAATGTATATTATTATAAGAGTTAATTAGTAATATTTCTATTATAAATATTGATAAATTATTTATTTAAATTAACATGTGTACTTTTCTCATGACTATAGGTGTTTTAAAATAGAGGAGATTCAAAACTTAAAAGCAAATCAATTGATATTGAAATGAGTACTTCTATTCTTGAGTTAAAGTAGCATTTTTATTTCTCTACTAAACCAGTTGTATGAATTGTTATTAACACTTTATTAATGCATTATGATTCCTCTGTTCTTAAATTTTATTGGTCATTTTAATGTGAATGTTTATAATCTCTCATTATGAAAAATTTTAGATGTTATAATATTAAATATTAAATATTAAATATTGAATGACATGAAAATATGAGTGTTATTGACTATATAAAGTGATTGTTTGTGCATGCTTGATTATGCTTGTTCACCCCTTTATGGTACTAATGGGAGAGCACTAAGTTACTTATACATATTAACGAAAAATGATATTGATATTGATGTATCTTCATTGTTATAAATTTTAGACGGTGCTCTTGTGATCGTTATATACATTTTAAAAAAATATTGAAATATAAACATTACGATTATATATAGTTAATGTTTAGAATTACCTTGAATGATCATATTAAAAAATACAAATCTTCAAATGATTTTAGATTGATTTATATAAATTTTAATTGATGCACATATTATTATTTTTTAATTATGATACTATAATTTAGGAGTATGAATATTCACTGACAATAGTTAGTTCACTGTTGTTTTAAACTAATATTTCAAGTTTAATTAATTGATTAAAAAATGAGCAATAGAAGAAGAAATATTTACTGAAAACACATATAATAAAAAATAAGATAAATTTAATTGTATTAATTTAATTTATTTATATAACGAGTCTTCCATTTTTTAAATGTTAGTCATAGAAAATGAATGTAGAAAAATTTAATTTTCATCCTCCGACCAATTATTCTCGCCTTGATTAATTTCAAGTCCTGGGCCAGTTCTTGACAAACCCTCAAGTGAAAAACAAGTCACCATGCCTTTAAGGAGAATCCCTTGACCATTTATTTCAAAGCTTACCATGAAGGATATGCAGTATGAATCCTCCAAGTGTAGAGGAGGCTCACTAATTTTGAAAGGAGACAATATGTCGAAGTCACCCGCGCCACTTAGGGGCAGAAGATGATGAAAATTCTTTTTCACCAAGAAGCTTCAAATGATGGAGAAAAGGTGTCGCTGCGGTTAAATATTGAGTATAGTAGAATAGAGGGTGACTTTGAAGTGAAGGTTGATTAGTTAGATTTTGATGTTCTTATGGATTTGGATGATTTTATTTGGTGGTTCCAAATTGTGAAATTGATTTTTAAGTATAAGGATATTTCACCTGACAGAAAAGTAGCCACAATCAAACTCAAAATGAGTTCTTTCTTGTGGTGGGAGAACCTGAACCGTTTGTGTCATTTTGAGGGAAAAAAAAAAAGATTGTAATTTAGTCTAAGATGAAAAATGAGATGACGGGCAAGTACTTGCCAATACATTACATATATGATGTATTTTTGAAACTTCTCCACTTACATCAGAAATACCTCACAATATAGGAGTATACCTAAGGTTTTGAGAATCAAACTGGTTACTGAACTGGTAAAAAGAGAGGTTCAAGTTTCAAAGGTTGAACTGAGGGTTCAACCGGAGGACATAATAAAGTATAAATTTATTTAAATACGAAATAAATGATGTAATAATAACATAACATGTGTAATTTAAGAAAAATTCATTATGAAATATAAAATAATCACTTTAATATTTAAATGACTATCCTTTTTTTTGTAACATTTTTGATTATTTAAAATATTTTGTCGTCTTCTTTGAAGAAAGTGATTTTCTGCAAAAAAATATTGATAAAAATAAGTTAAGTCCACACCTATATAAAATTTAAGTAATTCTTAATATGCAATTGCACAAACATATAGACTATAGCAATTTATAACATGCACCATATAATTGAAAAAAAAAAGAGTGAAAATGTAAGTCATCATACTTATGCAAACATAATACACCATTAATTGTTGAATATAATACTCAAAACTTGAAACTCAAAAGTTCGCCTTTCCAAAACATAAAATATCAAATATGAAATAAGTATGAAATTTGTCTCCAAATCTCAAAATTTGTCTTTCCAAAACTTAAAATTTAAATTATAAAATATGAAATAAATATGAAATTTGTCTCCAAAACTCAGAAGTTTTTTTCAAAACTCAAAATTAAACTTTATCTCTAATTGTTGCATTCTAAAAGCTCCATCATCATAAGCTGATTGTTCAAAATTTGTATCTTCATATGTATCTCTAAATCTTGAACTTAAAGTACTTCATTTATATTATCAACATATTCATTTAAGTTTGCACACAAAATTTAACAAATAAAATCATTTTCTCATTTTGATTATCAATTTAAATACTTACTGGAAGGTTGTTTATTCAGTTCTTTAGAAATAGGAATAATCTTATCTCTATAAATTTCATTCTCCAAATCATCTTAATCAAGCTCAGGAGTGTATTTAGCATCAACTATTCAAAAGTCTACTGTCTCGATTTTTGCATAGTTCAATAGATCATAAATGTTTTTTTTTAGCTTGGAACCTATAAAATAAATAAGGTGTTTAAATCATAATAATTATTATTATAGATAAATTAATAATAAAATGTAATAACATTGAAAATTCAATTTAAAANTAGCATCAACTATTCAAAAGTCTACTGTCTCGATACTTGCATAGTTCAATAGATCATAAATGTTTTTTTTTTTAGCTTGGAACCTATAAAATAAATAAGATGTTTAAATCATAATAATTATTATTATAGCTAAATTAATAATAAAATGTAATAACATTGAAAATTCAATTTTTCNTAGCATCAACTATTCAAAAGTCTACTGTCTCGATACTTGCATAGTTCAATAGATCATAAATGTTTTTTTTTTTAGCTTGGAACCTATAAAATAAATAAGATGTTTAAATCATAATAATTATTATTATAGCTAAATTAATAATAAAATGTAATAACATTGAAAATTCAATTTTTCAAAAAACATACTTATTCCTCAAATTATGGTTGTATTTAATATACATCGAGTTATTTAATCTTTTGGTGTTCCAAATAATTTCTTCTCTTTTTATGAGTTTGTTATAAACTACTCTGATTTCTTTCACATCAAGATGATGATGAAGTTTGACTAGAATTTAAATAGTCAATCGTTGCAAATGTGCAACACTAGAGCTGAACATTATTCCGAAGTTGTTTAATTTCATAAAGATGAAATACATACATATACATATATATATATATATATATATATATACATATATATATATATACATATATATATATATACATAC
>JXCR01091483.1:0-24088 GCA_002079205.1 Phalaenopsis hybrid cultivar | reverse complement strand
ATATATATATATATATATAATTTTAAAAAAATATGAAATCAAACTGACCACATATTTTTCACAGTTCAAATGAAAGAGCACTTTACCTCAAATCCTATATCTACCCCGAGGGATAAACACAAGACTTGAGGATGAGACTCGATCAAATAAACTAAGAAAGATATGACATCCGTTTGGTCTGCGAAACCGTTTTATTTGCCGATAAGTTCCCCTATTTAATACAAATAATTAAATAGGGTTTATTTTAAGTTGGGTTCGGAAAAGCTTCCTATAAGGGCAAACCCCTATAGTTAATTACATCTTAAATGACCGAAACCACCTAAGAAAACTCTCGATAAAAATCAGGGGATAATGTCTTCAAAGAGGTCAACAGGATATGACTTTACAACGAAATCGGACAAAGAGGTATAAAGGGGGAAAAACTCAAATTCGGACATTGTTAGGAATCCAAATGAAGAGAAACTAGGGGAGGCCACAGATCCTGAGGAGAACCTCAATGACTTCTCAGTCTATCCTATGATTTGGCTCCAATTTTGAGAAGAAATTATTAAAGTGTCTCATCCTGCCAATTTTATTTAATTAGGGCTTATATTTGCGTGACAGGGTCACTCAAATTGCCTAGAAGATATGAGGGTTTATGTCGTATCGGACGACAACCTTGGAACCTAGAACGAGTTAGGGCTTAAATCGTACAGCAGAGCTATACGAATGCCTAAAGAAAAGGTGGAAGATTTATGTTGCGCTAGGCAAACAACCTCGAAAACCTACGGATTGTTGTTTAATTTCTAGGAAAAGGAATGGTTTTGCTGGGGAAGACATGTTCTGCTGTTGAAGATAGTTGTGCTGCCCACTGCGCTAGCTCCAAGCTTCCTGACATGACGAGTTTAAGTTTTCTAGGGTGTCCAGTTATAGTATTAAATCAAACGGCTCTATGGTTGTAGTCCTCTAAACATCCTATGAAAAAAAAAAAAGAGTAAACATGTTTAAAGTTATAAGATGTAAAGTGTGCGATGCAGGAGCAAACAGTAGCATGCAAGTGAAACAGTAGTAGACAAAAACAGGAGCAGTACAACATACTATACATGAAAGACAGTAGCAGATAGAAGCAAGAAAATTAATTGCTGTAAAATGTAAAGCAAACCTGTACGCCCGTGAGATTCAGTGTCCCTTAAGCATAACAAACCTAAATACATCTCCAAAAACAAAATTTGGAAGAAAACGTCGTCCAAGAAATCCGAGAAAAAGCGGAAGAACTCGAGAAAATCAACGAAAAAGACTCAAGTAACAAGTAAAAGAAAATCCTCAAAACTCCTGGGGAAATCCCGAAAGAAAAGTAAAGTAACACGAGTGCTCCGTCCCAAAACTTCGATAAAACAAAAAAAACAAAATTCGGATGAGGGGGACCGCAAGCACTCGTATGGGACAAGGCTCATATATATTTATTCTCGAGGATCCACAAAGGCTATNTTTTGCATGATAAGGAGTAAGGACGTTATGCCATCAATAGCAAGTAAATCTTGCAGCATATCGACTTCAGACCTACTTGGGAAATAAAGCTTGATCCAAGGTCTTGATTGGAGATTAAAAAACTTTTTCTCTTCAAGTTTATTTTTCTTTTGTTATTATCATTTGTGTAGAATTCAATGAAATAAACTGACATTGTCATGAAGACTAGATTTGTTAATAACTAACTTAAAGTAGACCAATTTTAAAGTCCTATGAAATCTTAAATCAATATTATAAAAACTTGCTTATTTAGATAGCCAAACAAAAAGGAAGACTTAATGAAGCTTGAAGTTCATAGAACTCTTGGCTTATGAATAATTTGTAAAGCTATGGGACTACCCTCCATAAGTGAGTTATGCCATCAGAAAGACGAATAATTTGAGCTTAATGAAGTTACCTTCCTTTTCTTTTTCCAATATAAATTATAACATAGGCAAAGCAATGTATATTTCATATAAAAAAAATGCATACAAAATGATGTTGGAATAATTTGAAAAAGCTTTTTCCACACCTAACGGAAACAAACATCTCCTTTCAACATTCTCAGAAACAAACATCTCACACTCGGGCTGTTTGGTAGCCGGTTTTAAATAAGAATGTTTATGCATTGGATGGGCAAACACATGAGAATTGTGTGGTATCATGGTATGTATGTAAATCAGTTAATGCCCTAATTTTTTTCTTTGTCTATTGGGTTTAGGGAAGACAATTCTGTTGGAAATTTTTTTTAGTATCTATTGAAACTGAACCTCTTTTCTGTGGCATTTTTTCCAAATAAATTAAGTTAATTTTAAGCCTTAATGAAAAAATTAAATTAAGTTAATTTTAAGTCTTAGTGCAAAAATTATCTGATATTGTAACTGCAAAACAGACAAATCCAATGCAGGAATACTGAAAAAGAATTCATTCCAAGCATTTCAAAATCTGTGTTAACACTCATTCATGGGGTTAACAAAATCTTGGTTAACATTGATGCAAAAATCAATTTCAATTGAAAGACTGGGTTTAGAGGATTTACTAGACTGATTTAGAGAAGCTAAAATGCACGAATAGGAGGAGAAAGAAGATTGTTACCTTCTTTGATATTCTCTGGTAGGAGCGGACTGGAAGGAGGCGTCTATTTCGGCAGAGCTTCAATGCAGGAAGCTTCGAAATGTTCGGCCGGGGAACGCCTGGATTCTGCTGGCGAACGGACTGCGGACGGCACCTAGCAAGGGTAGGTGTTGTGTCCTGTTATTAGAGAGTTTAGGTTCAAATTGAAAGTCATAAGTGTATATCAGAGTCGGATTCAATTATCTCAGTTGCAAATTTATTATGCAAATAATAACATTATCCTTTGAGAAGAAACAAATAAGTTTCCTAGTGCAATCTTGACAGGCACCAAGCAAGGGCAAGTATTGTGATGCAAATAATAGAATTTTTCTCAGAGATTTATGGTACAGTTTATCACTTCATGCATCCATAAATTGAAATCCAACATGAGACACGCTTGTCTTCAGAGTCAATGAACGGAATGGACTAAATTCATTTCTCATACATCAGTTATCAAACTGAGAGGAAAAAGAAATACGCAAAGTAGGATGGATGCCTACTAAATATCTACATCTGTTCTCTATCAAGCGAAGGACCTTTCTGTACTTTTAAGGACAAAAAAGTAATAAATGTAGAGACTATTTCTCCGAAGTATTAACAATAGGCCTTCTGAATTTCACTGGTCAATACCTCACAAGTCATATAAGATTCATCCATAACCAGCAACTACATGACCAAACCAGTAATAACAGGTTTCCTGAATTTCATCAACAAATACTTTACAAAAGACATGATCCATCCTTAAAAAACCCATCGTTCAGTAATCAGCTAACACAACCAGAAGAATACAACTAATAGTAGCAAGCATTGGGTGATGAGCATTGGAAATTTGTTTGATGCTCTATTAACCACCCCAGCAACAAAGATTGGCCTGTTGCTCTTGACCTTGACCGCCCAGAACTTGAATGCCAAAAGCAGTTCTGTAGACTTTTGAGTACATAATGCTGCAACAGAGCTTCTTGTTAGCTGCTAAAAGAGTGATATTTAGTGAATAGACACTAAATTATTCTAACGCTTAAGTATATTATTTGGTGTTAGTAATAATTCTGTTAAATTGAAAAATTATCTTTATTTGATGAGTGGTGCATGCTATTTGCGTGAAGCCTAGAACGTTGTATTCATTCCCCAATAATAAATTTTGAATAAGGTGACTCTAATGAATAAGACATTTTTTCTTTTCTAACACAAAGTATCCTCACTACCATACAGATAAACACTCCTAACTTCATAATGCTTTAATTGGCTTACGTTCTTTCTGCATTAAAGTTTTGTTGTTATTATCCCTTTTTATAGTTTTAACTTATGGATTGATGGGTTCTCCTTTTCTTCTTCAGTTTCTTCTTCTTTTTTTTAATGGACGTTTTTGTAGGATTTAGTATTAACTCGAGTGCTTTGCAGGAGCGCTTTCCTGATCCAAAAGCTTTGGTGGGAGATCTTCATGCTATGGGTATCAAGGCAGTATGGATGCTTGACCCCGGTATCAAATATGAGGAGGATTATTATGTTTATGATAGTGGTTCTAACAATAGTGTGTGGATANTTTAAGTAATTCTTAATATGCAATTGCACAAACATATAGACTATAGCAATTTATAACATGCACCATATAATTAAAAAAAAAGAGTGAAAATGTATGTCATCATAATTATGCAAACATAATACACCATTAATTGTTGAATATAATACTCAAAACTTAAAACTCAAAAGTTCGCCTTTCCAAAACATAAAATATCAAATATGAAATAAGTATGAAATTTGTCTCCAAATCTCAAAATTTGTTTTTCCAAAACTTAAAAGTTAAATTATAAAATATGAAATAAATATGAAATTTGTCTCCAAAACTCAAATTNTTGTTTTTCCAAAACTTAAAAGTTAAATTATAAAATATGAAATAAATATGAAATTTGTCTCCAAAACTCAAAATTTTTTTTCAAAACTCAAAATTAAACTTTATCTCTAATTGTTGCATTCTAAAAGCTTCATCATCATAAGCTGATTGTTCAAAATTTGTATCTTCATATGTAAAGTACTTCATTTATATTATTAACATATTCAATGNTCTCCACACCTAACGGAAACAAACATCTCCTTTCAACATTCTCAGAAACAAACATCTCACACTCGGGCTGTTAGGTAGCCGGTTTTAAATAAGAATGTTTAGGCGTTGGATGGGCAAACACATGAGAATTGTGTGGTATCATGGTATGTATTTAAATCAGTTAATGCCCTAATTTTTTTCTTTGTCTATTGGGTTTAGGGAAGACAATTCTGTTGGAAATTTTTTTTAGTATCTATTGAAACTGAACCGCTTTTCTTTGGTATTTTTTCCAAATAAATTAAGTTAATTTTAAGCCTTAATGCAAAAATTAAATTAAGTTAATTTAAGTCTTAGTGCAAAAATTATCTGATATATTGTAACTGCAAAACAGACAAATCCAATGCAGGAATACTGAAAAAGAATTCATTCCAAGCATTTCAAAATCTGTGTTAACACTCATTCATGGGGTTAACAAAATCTTGGTTAACATTGATGCAAAAATCAATTTCAATTGAAAGACTGGGTTTAGAGGATTTACTAGACTGATTTAGAGAAGCTAAAATGCACGAATAGGAGGAGAAAGAAGATTGTTACCTTCCTTGATATTCTCTGGTAGGAGCGGACTGGAAGGAGGCGTCTGTTTCGGCAGGGCTTCAATGCAGGAAGTTTTGAAATGTTCGGCCTGGGAACGCCTGGATTCTGCTGGCGAATGGACTGCGGACGGCACCTAGCAAGGGTAGGTATTGTGTCCTGTGATTAGAGAGTTTAGGTTCAAATTGAAAGTCATAAGTGTATATCAGAGTCGGATTCAATTATCTCAGTTGCAAATTTATTATGCAAATAATAGCGTTATCCTTTGAGAAGAAACAAATAAGTTTCCTAGTGCAATCTTGACAGGCACCAAGCAAAGGCAAGTGTTGTGATGCAAATAATAGAATTGTTCTCAGAGATGTATTGTACAGTTTATCATTTCATGCATCCATAAATTGAAATCCAACATGAGACATGCTTGTCTTCAGAGTCAATGAACGGAATGGACTAAATTCATTTTACATACATCAGTTCTCAAACTGAGAGGAAAAAGAAATACGCAAAGTAGGATGGATACCTACCAAATATCTACATCTATTCTCTATCAAGCGAAGGACCTTTCTGTACTTTTAAGGACAAAAAAGTAATAAATTTAGAGACTATTTCTCCGAAGTATTAACAATACGCCTTCTGAATTTCACTGGTCAATACCTCACAAGTCATATAAGATTCATCCATAACCAGCAACGACATGACCAAACTAGTAATAACAGGTTTCCTGAATTTCATCAACAAATACTTTACAAAAGACATATGATCCATCCATAAAAAGCCCATCGTTCAGTAATCAGCTAACACAACCAGCAGAATACAACTAATAGTAGCAAGCATTGCGTGATGAGCATTGGAAATTTGTTTGATGCTCTATTAACCATCCCAGCAACAAAGATTGGCCTATTGCTCTTGACCTTGACCGCCCAGAACTTGAATGCCAAAAGCAGTTCTGTGGACTTTTGAGTACATAATGCTGCAACAGAGCTTCTTGTTAGCTGCTAAAAGAGTGATATCTAGTGAATAGACACTAAATTATTCTAACGCTTAAGTATATTATTTGGTGTTAGTAATAATTCTGTTAAATTGAAAAATTATCTTTATTTGATGAGTGGTGCATGCTATTTGCGTGAAGCCTAGAACGTTGTATTCATTCCCCAATAATAAATTTTGAATAAGGTGACTCTAATGAATAAGACATTTTTTCTTTTCTAACAAAGTATCCTCGCTACCATACAGATAAACACTCCTATCTTCATAATGCTTTAATTGGCTTACGTTCTTTCTGCATTAAAGTTTTGTTGTTATTATCCCTTTTTATGGTTTTAACTTATGGATTGATGGGTTCTCCTTTTCTTCTTCAGTTTCTTCTTCTTTTTTTTTTTTCTGGACGTTTTTGTAGGATTTAGTATTAACTCGAGTGCTTTGCAGGAGCGCTTTCCTGATCCAAAAGCTTTGGTGGGAGATCTTCATGCTATGGGTATCAAGGCAGTATGGATGCTTGACCCCGGTATCAAATATGAGGAGGGTTATTATGTTTATGACAGTGGTTCTAACAATAGTGTGTGGATCCAGAAAGAAGATGGCAAACCTTTCGTTGGTAAGGGTTATAAAAGATACTGTATTTAGTGATAATGAGTTATAATTTGAAGTTGATGTTACAATTGTTTCATTTTTAGGTGAGGTATGGCCTGGGCCTTGTGTTTTTCCTGACTTTACACGACGAGAAGCAAGAGTGTGGTGGGCTAATTTGGTGAAAGATTTTGTATCTAATGGTGTTGATGGAATATGGAATGATATGAATGAGCCCGCCGTTTTCAAAGTAAGTGTCTGGAAACTGTGACCTGCTCTGTTCCTCACATTTTCTAAAATTGGTAAAAGTTAGCAATTCTAATCCACAGACAGTTACAAAGACAATGCCTGAAAGCAACTTCCACAATGCAGATGCTGAATTTGGTGGAAGACAAACCCATTCTCATTATCATAATGTAAGTTTTCCATCACTCATATTTATTTATCTGTGAATGTGGCCTATTTTTTGGCTTGTTATTATTCTAATTTTTCATTTATAATCTTTAGTTGTTGGAGCGTTTTATGTATTGACATCTTCGGAAAAGTTACATCAATCATTTATAATCTTGAGTTTCTGGAGCATATATATTGACATCTCGTTAAAACTGTAACGGTTATAGTCAGAGGTTTAATCTCTTAACTAATTGACCTGCAGGTTTATGGCATGCTGATGGCAAGATCAACTTATGAGGGAATGAAGATGGCCAATGAGAAAAAGCGTCCCTTTGTTCTTACTAGAGCTGGCTTCATGGGAAGTCAGAGGTATGCTGCCACATGGACAGGTGACAATCTGTCAAATTGGGAACATCTTCATATGAGTATACCAATGGCCCTGCAACTGGTTAGTTTATTATATATATTTATTCTGATTTATTGTTGCCATGAAATATATCTGACAAGTAGACTGATTCATGTAATGATATTTTTCATTTTTCCACCTGCTATAGGAGAAATTATTACGTATGGACACTGCACATATGGGCAACGGTGGATGCGGAATCAATGTCACACATGAATTTGCGGTGATGTGGCCTCCCCATCCACCGTTGTCCGTACACCTAGACTTCCACACATAATAATTTTTCTTGCTATAGATGCCATACCTTATAGTCTGATATGAGGTCCTAGCAGAATTTATGTCTTACAGTTGAAGTTATCATATGGTGCAATGCAAAGACGAGTGAACCTAAGCTTTTGGTAAAATAACTGAAAAATGTTATGTAAAAGGATTTGTAGATTAAGGTTTTTCTAGTACTTAACTACTATAAAAGTTTAGGGTTTACTTTTTAGGTGTATGTGGCTTCAAAATTTTCGACGGCTTGGACTCTCTGTGTGTCGAAAGATTTGAGAGTCAAATTTTCACAGGATAGATTGGATTGTAGATAAGAACTACCTAGAGATTTCACCATCATTTTTGAGGACTTTTTGATTTGGGGTATGCGGTTTCACATGAGTGCAAGCCCTTTTGATTAATTATCTCTTCCGATAACGAGAGAGTACTTTCGATTAAGTCTAAGCATTTAACATTCAATAATTAACCTGTAGTAGCAGCGAAGATACATTTTAAATTGTAAAATTTATTACTTAGAGCTTAATGCGGAGAGTGAGCAAATTGATGCCAAATCCGATTAAGATCTCATGGTTCTGTTATCCTGAGTCGTCGTGGTTCCTGATCTTCTTAGTAAGTGGAGGTAATCTACCTAACTTGGCTGAAGAATTCTTGTCAGCAACTTTTGGTTGCGTGTCCAAAGGATCCTTGTAGATTTGGGGTGGATGTTTGTCTATGGGGACAAATTTAAGTTAATTTTAGCTAACATAAGACTTTGTTTCAATCAATTGTAACTCTTTCAACTCAAATGGTAGAAAACCATTTGGTAATATAGAGATTGCCGTCATTAGTGTTATTTGATAACAACCACTTTATTAGAGGGCTGTGGTCAAAGCCACAATTTTGTTGGAGCTTTTGGGCCAAACCACACTGACAGATGATTAGGAACACGTTCTTGCTACGTGCAATTATTTTGATTGTGAATATATTGATATACATGATATGACATTCGCTATTTGTGAACTTGAGTAAATCAGATAAGTAATAATATTAATTATAAATAAATAATTAACTTAATTATGTTAAAAAATAATTAAATTACTTTTTACGATTCGAGCGAGACCGCACCGCTCATGGGAGTGTAAGGATTTTTTCTCATCTCCTTTCATTCGAACTCACACACATAGAGAGTGAAGGAGAGTGTAAGAGAGTCAGGGAGTGAGAGCAAGAGATGATGAAGAAGAACATGAGAAAGAAGAAGAAGCAATAGTAAAGAGAGAAGAAAACGGAGGAGAAGGAGACGAGTGGCTCACCTGCTGCGATCATTTCCTTCTATTTTCGTGGTCGAATTGAAGGGAAGATAGCTCGAGTGGCTTTGCCGAGTGCCACGAGAATCAAAGGAAAAGAGGAAGAAGAAGTAGAAGCTTGTTTGAGTACCTAGAAGGCTCGAGCAGCCTACTCAAGCGAAGAAGTGGAGGGGAGAGCTTCTGCTTTATTCGAGAGCTGGAAGATGAGGGTGGTGGTGGATTCTCTCTGTCATGTTGCCCGTGGAAGGAGGAGGAGCTAGAGGGCTCCAACGACCTATAGAATCTCGGACATCAGAGAGGAAGGAAGGGCTCGCACGAGCTTTGCGTGCGGGAGCAACAGTGTGTGAGAAGGAAGGCTCGACCGAGCCTTGTGTTCGGTTCGACTATACTTAGGGCAAGCAGAGGAATAATAAGGTAAATGCTATCTTAATTAGTGTTAATAAATTTCACATTTCAAATAAATTAAAATCTTGTTTATATTTGTTTAGGGCAAGTGTGGAGAAAGCTACATTCGAAAGAAAACCTGTTTGAAAGAAAATTTAGGTATAAAGTTCAATTTCAAAAAAATTATTATTTCTTTCCTAATTAATTAATGTTTTCTTTTAAATGTGTGCAGAAGTCAATGTTTTCTTTTAAATGTTAAATGCAAGTTCACTTTTAAATGTTAAACGCAAGATAAAATGAATAAAATGTGATATACGCATGCATGTGAGAGTTACCTCTGAATGGTACTAGCAAGAGAATGTATTATACTCATGCACGAAATGAAAATGGAAATGTAAATGGAAAAGATTGGTACCTTTATGGCGGGTTGGAAAATGTTAAAATTATATTTTTATAAAGTATATGTTTAGATGATGACTCCCAATTATGAAAAGTCTAACCTAAGTAAATAAAAAGAAATTAAATTTGTTTTCTTTACTGTTTTTTTTTACTGCATAGCTTTTCTGTTACTGTAGTTTTATAAAAATATTTTAAAAATGAGAATTATTATAATTTAGAAGCATTTATCATTTGTGTAATTTTAACTCAAATCATAATTGCTAATATTTTTACAGGAAAATCAGCTGAAGAATAGATGAACTTCAAAGAGTACGTGTACAAACACTGTGGAGCGCAAGCTAATTGATGTCACAGTTTAGTTTATTTTCTGTATAAATGTAAATGTAAACATTTAAATATGAACAATCTATTGTAAATATAAGTTTTGTGTACAATGACTCTTTGTGCATTGGGTTTTTATTTTTGTGATAAAATAAAATTGTTAGATAGGTTTCCTCCATTTGACGTTCAGTTCTCGCCTTGGTAATTCCAAGCTCATCGGGCCGGGTCGTGACAAGAGTGGTATTAAAGCCCAATTAAAGGCAGTAAGAAAGTGACCGTAAAAGAACCATTAGAAAAAACAATATGAATAACTAAGATAATTATAAAGTAATTAAATGTCTTAGGTCAATTGATTTCGATCCGGAGGATATAGATGATAATGATAGAGAGGCAGAGGCTGTTGATCAACAGATCCAGGTGCCTTCAACACATATTAGTACTCCATCCAGTGGTGCTAGCGTCCTCATGGAGGCTTTTACTCAGATGATGGTCGCAGTGACACGATTTATTCAAGTTTCTCTGACCAAGGCTAGTGGTATTGGAACAATTCAGATGGATAAATATTTGAAACTGTTTCAGGAAATGCGGCTACCACTATTCTCAANAGATGATGGTCGCAGTGACACGATTTATTCAAGTTTCTCTGACCAAGGCTAGTGGTATTGGAACAATTCAGACGGATAAATATTTGAAACTGTTTCAGGAAATGCGGCTACCACTATTCTCAGGAGCAGGAGGGTCAGTTGGGCCAGTTGAGACGGAGAGCTCGTTGTTGAGGGTAGAGAAAATCATTGATGGTTTATCATGTCCTCAGGATAGGAGGTCACATTAGCTGCTTTTGCTTTTGAGGGGAGAGCTGAGAGGTGGTGGCAGAGCCAGCTTTAGGAGAGTTCTGATGATTTTAGCTTAGTTCAATGTCAACATTCTTTTAGAAAATCTGTTGATTCTATGGATAAGTAATCTCAGCTCGTATTTTCTCATCAAGACACTCATACGAAGAAAGTTTTTCTACACGCTTAGATTTATTAGCTTCCAAGCAAAATGAAGTTTCTCTGTTAATTTTGGCACTCTGCTTGTGGCTGATGTCTGAGTTGGTTTGGTCCACTTTTGTTGGGTTTCACTGCTCTCTTTTGTTTAAATTGGCTTGATCTGGTGCCTTCTTATTGCATTGTAGTCTTATATGACTCCACTATCAAACATCTTAGTTAGCAAGTAGTCATAAATTTTTGTTTCTTCACCAAAGANTGACTCCACTATCAAACATCTTAGTTAGCAAGTAGTCATAAATTTTTGTTTCTTCACCAAAGAAAAAAAAAATGCGCGGACAAGTGGACAACTTCTTTTTGCATCATAAGCATAATAGATTCATTTAGAAATCGCTAGCAAATTACTTTCCACTTAATATGTTCCTTCCCTCGCATATATGCCAATGTCTTCCTTGAATATTTGAATTTTGAGAATTAGTGTTCTGAAACTTCTTCTGGCTAACTCATTGTTGTAGGGTCTAAGTGGTCAGCCATTTTCAGGACCAGATATTGGTGGATTTGCTGGTAATGCAACCCCACGGCTTTTTGGGAGATGGATGGGCGTGGGTGCCATGCTTCCTTTTTGTCGGGGGCATTCTGAGGCTAGAACTATCGATCAGGAACCTTGGTCCTTTGGAGAAGAGGTTCTCCATCGTTCAACAATGTCATAACTGCCCATTCTGCTACAATTTTCATGTTTGAACCAAGAGGCTAGAGTTCTAAAATTAATGTTGTGAGAAGCTTTAATTGGCATTCATGATATAGTTTAACTTCCTGATTAAAAGGTTTTTTTTTTTTGCTTTTTGGTTTTTTCAGTGTGAAGAAGTATGCCGTCTCGCACTCTTGAGGCGCTATCGGCTTATGCCACACTTGTATACACTTGTCTATCAGGCTCATAAAAGGGGCACTCCCGTCATCTCTCCCACTTTTTTCGCTGGTAAATCTTCCTCTTTGAGTTTCTTTTATTTTTCACGCTTTAATCTTCATTTGGTGTATTGCACAGATCCAACTGATAAAAAATTGAGGAATGTTGAGAATTCCTTTCTACTTGGGCCACTGTTAGTTTGTGCAAGGTATTTTTTGCTTTAAACTGGATTTATTACCTGATTATACTTGGTTTTTATTTATGGCGTTTAGTGTTTACAAATCATAGTGCGGTCAGCTTGTCTTCTTGGTTCTTTTTTTATTGAGTTTCTTTAGGCTAAGCTATGCCTTTGAATTTTAAAACATATAATGGATGGAGATATTAGAATATTTATGCTTGTCGTAATGCGTGACACTTATTTAACAGCTCAATACCAGAAAGAGGATCACATGAATTTTCTCATGAATTACCTAATGGAACATACTTTGTTTTTATTTATGACACTTAGGTTCTATTTGGGGCAGCTGTAGCTTATCAATAAGCTGTTGTGTAGCAGCTATCCTAGGAAGCTGCTGAATAGAAGCTGCTACGGATAAGTTGGCTGACAGTTTGTTTTCTATGATTTGAAAACAGTTGTGTGACAGCTGTTTCCGAGCAAATGATCATTATGCTCTTGTATAATAATGTTGTTTGTAATCGAACTGTCATAACTATATATTTGATACTTCAGAAGCAAAAATTCACTTCAAAACAGTTCAAAAATCCAGATAATCGTATCACTTAACAGTGAGTATCAAGATTGCTAAAAAAAGTAAAAAAAATTATTAAGATTATATTTAAAAATATGATAATATTAATTTTAAAATACAAACTACGATCTTCATGAGCTATGCCATCCTCCAGAGATGTTATCTATTCCCGACCACTATCGACAGTGGAATCCGCCAGACCGTCTGCCCGCTGGAAGAAATTATGCTTCTTCGTCATTCTCTGCGGGCACTGTAGAGCTGTCTCTCGTAGTTATGCGCCTGACGTGACGTAAGTAGGGAAGTCTGAAGTCCGCAATGACAACAATCGTCGGGCGGTCCCTGAAATCTCGGAGCTCACCTTTCCTGAATGGTACAAATGACAATCCATTAGTCATAACATAAGTTGAAATTGTTCAAAAAAGTAATTAATTACAGTTTTTTGCAGGTGGAGGTCTCAGATAACTCAACATATTAATCAACAAATCTGTCACTACAAAAATACATTAAACTTTATAAAAAACAGGAGTCTTAGTTGTCTTTAACCCACGTAAAATCAAACTCGTGTGTATCACATATACAAATCATCTAAAAAGGTCATCCAGATGATAAAAAAAACATATTATCAAAAAAAAAAACATATTATCAAAAAACAGGAGTCAAAGAACTTGATTGCCTGTATTAAGATTTCACATGTGACACTAATCAACGACTAACAAACCATTCAGAAGAACCCATAAGGTCAAAACGTCTCATCATAGACCTCTCAGACTCACCAATAGAAAAACAAATTAAATGCAAATGAAAAAAAAAACACATTTGAATAACGTAAAAAACCCAAATAATCAATATTAAATATACAATGAATGAAAATAAACATGAACTGTACAAAATAAACATGTAGAAATTGATAAAATAAGTAATTACAGTTTTGTGCAGGTGTGATGTCTCAGAGAACTCAATATACCAATCAACGAATCTGTCACAAAAAAAAGACAATAGACCTTGTTAAAAAGAGATTTTTGGTTGCTTTTAACCCACATAATACCAAGTTCGTGCATGTCACATATGCATATCACCAAAAAAGACTTTCAAGAAGAATCTCAAAAAACACTGCACCGAAAAGAAGGGAGGAATTTGGTTGACTTCATTGGGATTTCATATGTGACATCAACCAACATCGACTAACAGACTATCCAAAAAAACCCATACGGTCAATCGTTTCATTATTGACTTCTCTAACCCACAAAACAAAAGCAAATTAAATGCAAATGAAAAAAAAAGTACTTACAAAAAGTGTAAAAAACTCTATCAATATCAAATATAGAAGAAAATAAAAATAAAAAGAAACTGAAAAAAATATAAATAGTACTGAATAAAGTACAAATAATAAAATAGCAAATGCTTCAATCATCCTCCTAATATCGCATCAATATTTTGTTCTCTCAACTCTGTCATCTCGCTTGCACCTTCCCCTTTGGCAGTACAGGTGGTAGAAACATCAATCTCATGTTGTGACAACGAATTCCCAAGACGGTACTCAAATGCTTCGACAGATACATGCTTATGTTCCTCATCTGCTCGACGAAATTCGATGTCATTGCCAGAACGATGTCGCTGAATGAAATTGTAGAGCACAATCGCGACAATCATAATCTGCACCTGTTTGAGAAACTGATAAGATGACATATCACGCAATATAACTCATTTTTT
Source organism: Phalaenopsis hybrid cultivar (assembly GCA_002079205.1). Taxonomy (NCBI): domain Eukaryota; kingdom Viridiplantae; phylum Streptophyta; class Magnoliopsida; order Asparagales; family Orchidaceae; genus Phalaenopsis; species Phalaenopsis hybrid cultivar. Next base: position 9,490 of record JXCR01091483.1, on the reverse strand, counting down.
TTCCAAACACTTTAAATCCTCTCAATGACATCACACAAAGAGGAATGTCTTTAATCGGACATTTCTTTTCTGCATCGTGTTATATTTCTTGCTCACTCAGGTTAGGTATATGGTATCTCGTATCAGGACATAGCTTGAGATATTGTCGCTGCAACCTATATCCAACATCAACTAAGTAGCATTTACCTGATATACACTGCATAATTAGTTGTGAGATAAAGTTTAATTACGAGTAGCCTAGTTTCAAGCGTACCTATAGGAGAATGTGGAATGCTGTACTCGTTATTCCACGTAGCTTTGAAAATTCTACTATCACGCGCACTGGCCTTCCAACCGACCATGATGAAAGTGAAACATATGTTGAAGTCGTATATGATACACAAAAAATATATGCATTTTTAGACCCATATTTTATACTCATTTTTGGTGATATTGCACTTTAATAGTAGGTATTTTTTATGTTTTCTTCCAGACTGTTGAATTTTAGGACTTGGAACAAAAATGAAGCAAAAATAATGAAATTTTGAGTCAAAATGGAGAAATTAAAAATTTGTTCAAAATTAAATTGGACCGTTTGTTAGAGAGCAGCGAATTAAATTGTGGAACGCTGGCGCTAACGGTGCCAGAATGGGCGCTGACGGCGCTAATGTCGGTTCAGACCCTGTTTCTAGAAGATTCTACGAATTTGGACGCTTTTTGAAGAGTTTTTGGAGGCACATATTGGAGAACCGACTCTAGGTTTTATTTGGGGCCGAAATTAATCAGAAAAGGGGCTCCTCCTCGCTCCTTTTTCGTCATTCCTTGTTTCAATTCAATCTCCTACACACCAAACACTTTTCTATCTTCATTCCACCACCATTTTGAAGTCTATTAGTGAGTTTTCTTTAAGAGTTTAGAGTTTTTGTGGTGAGATTAAGTGCGAATCTTTCTCTGAGAGTGTTGAAGAAGGAGAAAAGTGAGATATTTCTTCTTTCTACATTTTCTAGGAAAGACTACAAGGGATTTCCTTTGAGAAAAAGTCTCAGATAAGTGTTGTTTGTTCTTTTTTATTAGTACTGTATGAACTTTCTTTTATATATGAAATTTATGTTTTGTTGTATCTTTCTCATGAAGTCTGAGTAGTTTTCTTTATCTTTCTTCCTATACCGAGATATGGTGAAATGAAAAGATAATATGGATGTGTCAATATTAAAATATAAAATAAATTATGATGATTTTTCAACTCCGAACTTAATTTACTTTTCGATCTCACCAATTGAATTGTTAAAATTTGTTGTGAAACATATGATCAGGGAAATGAAATATGAGTTCTACAACAGAGTGATGATTACATTTGATTCCATGAAGGAGAATTTTCTTCATGGAATTAAGTGCAAATAAATAGAGAAATATACATTGTTGGATGTATAATTGGAGATTTTAGGGTGACAGACTAAAATCTCCAATTCGGTCTTGGTGTTTAAAAACTAAAACGAGTATTAGTCTTCAGGTGAAAGGAAGTGGGAGCCAGTATCCTCCTAGCCTAGCCACGGATTTAGGGACTAAACCTGAGATTAACTAATGATTTTCCATAATACTGTATCCGGGTGAGAATTATAACTGCTCATATTTGGCAAAATACATATTAAAACCATTTATGTCATCTCATTTTATCAAAATCTCATTGTAGTGGGAAAGATGCTTATTCACATAAGAAATCTTCATCACATAAACATAGTTCAATAGTTTAGTAGTTACTGCTTAAACTTTGCATTTCAGTTTTGCTAGTANTTTTGGTGATATTGCACTTTAATAGTAGGTATTTTTTATGTTTTCTTCCAGACTGTTGAATTTTAGGACTTGAAACAAAAATGAAGCAAAAAGGATGAAATTTTGAGTCAAAATGGAGAAATTAAAAATTTGTTCAGNTTTTGGTGATATTGCACTTTAATAGTAGGTATTTTTTATGTTTTCTTCCAGACTGTTGAATTTTAGGACTTGGAACAAAAATGAAGCAAAAATAATGAAATTTTGAGTCAAAATGGAGAAATTAAAAATTTGTTCAAAATTAAATTGGACCGTTTGTTAGAGAGCAGCGAATTAAATTGTGGAACGCTGGCGCTAACGGTGCCAGAATGGGCGCTGACGGCGCTAATGTCGGTTCAGACCCTGTTTCTAGAAGATTCTACGAATTTGGACGCTTTTTGAAGAGTTTTTGGAGANCGCTAATGTCGGTTCAGACCCTGTTTCTAGAAGATTCTACGAATTTGGACGCTTTTTGAAGAGTTTTTGGAGGCACATATTGGAGAACCGACTCTAGGTTTTATTTGGGGCCGAAATTAATCAGAAAAGGGGCTCCTCCTCGCTCCTTTTTCGTCATTCCTTGTTTCAATTCAATCTCCTACACACCAAACACTTTTCTATCTTCATTCCACCACCATTTTGAAGTCTATTAGTGAGTTTTCTTTAAGAGTTTAGAGTTTTTGTGGTGAGATTAAGTGCGAATCTTTCTCCGAGAGTGTTGAAGAAGGAGAAAAGTGAGAGATTTCTTCTTTCTACATTTTCTAGGAAAGACTACAAGGGATTTTCTTTGAGAAAGNTTTGAAGTCTATTAGTGAGTTTTCTTTAAGAGTTTAGAGTTTTTGTGGTGAGATTAAGTGCGAATCTTTCTCTGAGAGTGTTGAAGAAGGAGAAAAGTGAGATATTTCTTCTTTCTACATTTTCTAGGAAAGACTACAAGGGATTTCCTTTGAGAAAAAGTCTCAGATAAGTGTTGTTTGTTCTTTTTTATTAGTACGTATGAACTTTCTTTTATATATGAAATTTGTGTTTTGTTGTATCTTTCTCATGAAGTCTAAGCAGTTTTTACAAAGGATTTGCTTTGAGAAAGAGTTTCAGATAAGTGTTCTTTGTTTATTATTGTTGTATAAACTTTCTTTTATATATGAAATTTATGTTTTGTTGTATCTTTCTCATGAAGTCTGAGTAGTTTTCTTTATCTTTCTTCCTATACCNTTCTTTTATATATGAAATTTATGTTTTGTTGTATCTTTCTCATAAAGTCTGAGTAGTTTTCTTTATCTTTCTTCCTACTCCGAGATATGGTGAAATGAAAAGATAATATTGATGTGTCAATATTAAAATATAAAATAAATTATGATGATTTTTCAACTCCGAACTTAATTTACTTTTCGATCTCACCAATTGAATTGTTAAAATTTGTTGTGAAACATATGATCAGGGAAATGAAATATGAGTTCTACAACAGAGTGATGATTACATTTGATTCCATGAAGGAGAATTTTCTTCATGGAATTAAGTGCAAATAAATAGGGAAATATACATTGTTGGATGCATAATTGGAGATTTTAGGGTGACAGACTAAAATCTCCAATTCGGTCTTAGTGTTTAAAAACTAAAACGAGTATTAGTCTTCAAGTGAAAGGAAGTGGGAGCCAGTATCCTCCTAGCCTAGCCACGGATTTAGGGACTAAACCTGAGATTAACTAATGATTTTCTATAAAACTGTATCAGGGTGAGAATTAAAACTGCTCATATTTGGCAAAATACATATTAAAACCATTTATGTCATCTCATTTTACCAAAATCTCATTGTAGTGGGAAAGATGCTTATTCACATAAGAAATCTTCATCACATAAACATAGTTCAATAGTTTAGTAGTTACTGCTTAAACTTTGCATTTCAGTTTTGCTAGTATTAAATAATTTAGTTCTGATAATATCTCAACATTTGAAATTGGTGAGAGTAATTTCGTTTTACTTTCTGTGAATTTCCTAGTTAATTTATCATTTCAAATTTAAATATTCCCCATGGGATCGATATTTGGGGCTTAAATAGAAAGTTCTTTATTACTTGATAACGATACATATACTTGCGTAGAATCTCAATATTAATTGCTTAAATTTCTTAATCATAAATATTGGATCAAACTTTTGACACTGTTACATAGCGAAGTCAATTTTATAATTTTTACACAACTATATTTTGTCGGGATCGGTATACAACCATGATATTCTGCATTGAAGACGCGCAAAGACCGATGAATGTGATATTCTTATTATTTGGAACACGTGCATCAACTTGTGTTCCATCGATTGCTCCAATATAATTGTGGAAAGATTATGATGAGTTACGTGATAATGTTGTTTTTTTGTAAATTGAATGTAGCAAATTTAGGACATTACCTTAAAGAAAAACATTTACCGTTCATCGTGTGAAATCTCTATAGGGATCCGTTCGAATGTTGGATATGTTGGCTTTATGACTTGTGCAGAAACAACTCACAAGTGTCTTCAACCCCACTGAGAAGTATCTGTACATTGTCTCGAAGGAGTGCTGAAAATGCTCTATTGCTCGTCGCATTGATTCCTTCTGGGAAAATTTGTAGAGGGTCTTCGCCAATACCTCTTGCGAAGTCATCCTCTAAGAGCTATGATGTCCATGATTCCTGTGCAGTACCTCCAACAGATCGTTGAATACCGCCTGCGTCTTGCGGAATATATTGTTGAATCTTGTTGGATGACCTGCAAACAACTTCTGAACCCATTTGTCCCCAATATTCGAGGTTGTCATGCAGGAGGAGCGATCTATGTAGGGGTTGTATTGCTCCTCCATCATGCATATGACAACTGCAACTCTTCTTCCGCGCCTTTTTTTGGTTGTATCCATGTATATCAGTATCGTATTTACTGATGCAGAATCATCAATTAATTAGATATAAATTCATTGGGTACAAACATCACAATAAACATATAAGCCTAATCATATAAGCATCGCTGAATAAGACAAGCACCAAACGATTTAAATTTCCATAGCAAAATAAATAACAATACATAGACATTAATATCACAAGCGAATGTAAATAGAAAAAAGTTTCTCAAGTGTTCTTGCAATCATAAAAACGTCGTAGGTACGCCATACTATGGTCTTCGGGAATCTTGACAAAAAAATCTCTACAGGTCGGATCTTTAAGCAACTCCACTGCAAACAAGTATAGCGGCAAATTTTCAGAAATTTCTCTAACTGCATTCAGAATTTGCACGACCTAATCGATAGAATTGCTTGAGATGTGTGGGGATCAACACTGCAAGAGGCCACCAACTGTGATATCTGGCTTCTAAGAAAAGCATCCCCAACTTCCTTTCTATTCTCAACCCGCAGACGCTTGGAATGACAGGTTGACTCAACTTTATGGAGGCCCGAGCTGGGGACTTCAGTTGATCATCTGATTGGCCGCTACGGAGTTCTCGGGGGTGCCACCAAACTGTCTCGTTGGGGGCACATGCATAGTTGCCCGTAGCAAAGACACTCCTAAACATTTGATTCAACTTCTCCTTCAACAATGTATCTAGTCCACATATTTTTAATTTCTTTGCAGCGGTACTACATACAAATTCATAACATCTAGTTCAATTTAAAAACAAAATGAAATTGGCTAAATTAGGGGAAACGTCAAAAATGCTTACCACAATTCTTTCTGCCAACCACTCCTCGGGAGCATTAATGGTCTGCTTTCAAATTTTCTATTCCTTCTCGAGTTCATCTCAATTGTTTTTTAATTTAATCATAACGTACACTTTGGTTGTACTTTCCTTGAATTTTCTGATAATATTTTGTCACTCTTCTTTGTTGAAATTAGTTTTAGATCTATTTCCCAAATCTATCTTTTTGAGGCAAATTTTACAAAACTATTATTTTGGTTTGTCCCACAGTGTGGGTGTACTAGCCTCTTTGGTCTTAGCCATTGTATTACTATGAAAAAAAAAAACAAAGCTACATAAATAAAAATGCAACAATACATGCACATGCCAATAATTAACCAGCCCAATCATAGCCCACAGCAGAGCCACCCCAAGCCACAACCCAAAACTATCATCCCAAGCCACAACCACAAAACCATCACCCCATGTTACAACCCAAAATTATCACCCCAAGCCACAGTCATCAACCCAAGCCACAACCACCTTCCCAAGCCAAAGCCACCACTTTTCGACCCAAACCACCACTTTTTGGCCCAAACCACAACCACAAAACCCTCACCCCAAGCCACAGCCACCACCCGAAGTCACAACCCAAAACCATCACCCCAACCCACAACCCAAAGCCACCACCCGAAGTCACAACCCAAAACCATCACCTCAACCCACAACCCAAAGCCACCACCCCAAGCCATAACCCAAAACCATCATCTCAAGCCACAACCACCACTTTTTGGCATAAGCCATAGCTACTACCCCAAGTCACAGCCACCACCTTAAGATACAATCAAAACCATTACCCCAACCTACAACCACACCAAGCTCAATAACAATATTTCAAAGCACAAGAAGCTTTCCCAACATTACATAATTCAAAAGTATATCTACATATTGGGCATGACAACGTCAAAGACATTTTCTGATCTTAAAATTTGTGAAGGGAAAAAAAAAGGCTCTAAAGTACATTTAAACTTCAATTTTTACACATGCCTTCTTAATTGTGTATGAAAATGTGCATTTCACTTTTAGAAAGTTAGTATTTTTTAGTTGATGTGAAAACTTTGTGGCATAGATGTAAGAAGTTCAAGTAGCGGACATGTAAATACATGAGAATTGGGTGGTATGTATTAAAATTGAGTATATACGAATACAACTTTAGCATTGCCAAGATTAGTAAAAAAATTTGCACAAAAAAAAAAAAAAGCACTCTACCGTGCAAAATAAACTATAATGAAATTTTTCTCATTGATATCAGCAACCCAACAAGCATATAATAGGAAACAACAGCAACCAACAAATACCAACCATACAACTACTTGAGATTATATTGGCTCATGCAAGGAAAAAAAAACCAGTTTGCAAAATGTTTTAAATATGCCAACAACATATGAGTACAAGCTTTCATATTGTCAGTTTTAAGAGAAGCACGATAGAAATGGTTACATGTATCTGTGAATTGAGTTGCTCCACAGTAACTCAAACGAAACACTTGTGTGGATTCATAATATCAAAAAGAAAAAAAATGATTGAATTAAGTGTTGACATTTACTTGGATAAATTTGCACTGATTCATTGTTAACACAAATCCTCTTATAACTAACATGTTATTCCTCATTCATGATGAGCTAACTGATAAAATATGAGTTAAATTTTGTGAGAGGTAAGTTGATGAGGGCAATACGTTTTGTGAGCCTTCAATTCCAACTTCTGTCAAAACAAACCTTGGTATTCAATGTACTCATACCACAATCAAAATTTTTTCAAAGGAAGAGTCACTCGATATTTAGAAATTCTCACAAAATGAGGGTGAAATCTCTTGGTAGTTTCTTATCTACTATTCCATCAAATTTGACCCTAAAAACCCTCAACAATCAAAGATAAAAAAAAAAAAAAAGAGTCCGGGCCAGTCAGAATTTTTGGGACCTGCGATGGGATCATTCAATAGGTAGATGTCTGAAATTCACAACAACTAGAAACGCGAACACCACCGACACAATCACCGTCGTCCCTAACTCCTTTGGCCACATCGACATCACCATCCCCAACATCATCACCACATCTATAACTTTCATTATCATCACCACCTCATAAATTCTTAAAGAAATATCAAAATATCGTGCAAAACATCAGAAAAAAAACCAACAGAAACATTAAAATTCAAAGCCCATTGCAGAGCCATCAGAAACAAGGGAACAAAACCTTTCCAAAAATATGGGCAAATCCACCAACAGAAGATAGGAAAAGGGGATACCGAAGGAAGAAGACGACAAAAATGAGAGTTTAGGGCAGAGGAAGCGAGAGCTCGGCGAGGAAGGTTAGGGCAGATGACGAATCACAAAGTGCAACGGAGTAAAATTTAAGAGACGAAACGCGGGCTGTGGGGTCGAACCTGTGTCCCGCGTTTTGCTTAAAACGTCCCGTGCCTCACCCCGAACGCCGGTCCAAACATTGATTTTCCGCGGCCTGAACGCCACCCCAAACGGGGCCTTAGTGTTTACAAATCATAGTGCGGCCAGCTGCTTCTTGGTTTCTTTTTATTGAGTTTCTTTAGGCTGAGCTATGCCTTTGAATTTTAAAACATATAATGGATGGAGATATTATAATATTTGTGCTTTCCCTAATGTGTTTCTCTTATTTAACAGCTCAATACCAGAAAGAGGATCACATGAATTATCTCATGAATTACCTAATGGAACTTGGATGAGGTTTGATTTTGGTGATTCACATCCTGTGAGTTGTCTTACTAGCTGTACCCAGTTCTTTAATTGAATCTGTTTTTGCATAATTTACATGCTAGATTACTCTGTGCTCTTCCGATTCTTTTCACTCTCATTCGTCTGAAACAATTCAGGATTTGCCAATTTTATACTTGCAAGGAGGTTCAATAATTCCTGTTGGCCCTGCTCTTCAGCATCTTGGTGAAGCCAATCTAACCGATGAGTTATCACTTTTTATAGCTTTGGACATAAGTGGTAAGATATATTGTTATTCTTAAAACTCTGCACAAAAAACTCCAATTGCTAATGCGTCTTAAAATTGGAAAACTGTATTGGGCGACATTTTTGAGATGGATTGTTCATAATAAATGTTGCCTGATTCTGAACAGGTTATTGAGATTGCTTTTTTATGATTCCAACCTCAAATTGTATTCATTGGCACACCAAATAGAAAAAAAATCGAAGCTGTTAACTCCAAAAAAAAGCATATAAAAAGCAATAATAAAACTGACGTGTGTTGTGGGTAGGACATCTTGACGGAGGCGGGAGTCAAATCTAGACTCTTTGACCGAACCGGTCTAGGCCTTCTGAAGGGAGACCCGGTTCTTTCAAGAGAGATGCCGCCTATTTTCATAAGGGGGGTCAACCCCTAGTTACCCTAGGGTTATCTATTTGCTTTGTCATGCCTAGGGTTTCAATTTTTTCGTGTATTTATTTTGGGATAGTCGTCGGAGTCTCAATTTTCTCTTCCAGGATTGTATTCAAGAGTCTGAGTGGTGCTACGATTGTATCTAGCCCCCGANCCTAGGGTTTCAATTTTTTCGTGTATTTATTTTGGGATAGTCGTCGGAGTCTCAATTTTCTCTTCCAGGATTATATTCAAGAGTGGTGCTACGATTGTATCTAGCCCCCGTTGTGGCAATTATCGTTTCTCTACCCTTCCCCACCCTTCTTGCATTGCTACCCTCCTTCCCTTGCTGCTGCAGCCCAAAACCGCTATTTCCTGCTGTTCTAGCTCCCCTTCCTTGCTGCAGCCGCTCATAACAGGAATTACCTGCTGTTCCAGCTCTCCTATCTTGCTGCTGTTGTCCAGAACAGCCAGGAATTGATGTTTTCCTGTTGTTCCACCACCACCTGCTCCAGTTCCCTTCCTGCTGCCACCCAGAACAGAAAGAATCGCTTTTCCCTGTTGTTCCCTACTACCTGCTCCATTTCCCTACTTGCTGCCGCCTAGGACAATAATGAATTGCTATCTTCCTGCTGTTTCCCCCACTTGAACCACTTCTCTACATGCT